>VZTL01010856.1:0-19411 GCA_013400535.1 Scopus umbretta
CATAAAGGCAGAAGCTATTATCTCGTGCATGCCTTATAAGAAAAAGTATCAACCAGCAAATGGACAATGAACTACACAGCTAATGGCATCTTCATCAGGAATGTCAATAGCAATGGCCTATTGTATGTAAAGCAGAAAGGATAAATGGTGTCAAAATTGCATCATGTTTTTTTCTAAAGAGATGAGGTGGAAATTTTAGTTTTCCTTTAGGAAGAAGGTTCTAGTCATGTGTTTTACAGGGTGGTAATTATTTATTTTTCTTGGGGTGGGAAAAGCTCTATTTCTGGTTCAAATATATTGTTAGTTCTTATGGCAAGGAAACATGGCCATGAATGATTTTACTTTTTGGTTATTATTCAGAGAAAAGACAATTGCTGTTACAGCACTCTGGATTTCTGCACCTATATGTTTATTTTTCTGTGGTTTATAGGCCATGCATCTTTCATCATTTTTGAGGACAGAGGTGAGCTCCAAGAAAACACTGTACAGCAACACTGCAAGCAAAGGACTCATAAGCCAGGCTAGAGGATGTAGTTGTTTGGATATACAAGCAGCCATAGTCATCAGCACCCTAGCAGGGTGGTTGTCTCCCAGACCTTGGTCTTAGTCAGGATCAAAACTCCAGGACTGGCCCTATATCATTGAACATAAAGGACTACTTCTTGAAGACGTTTTCTGTCACTTAAAATGAAGTAATCATCTTTCAAGTTGGAAAGATAGTAACGAAGGGCATGACAAAAATGTAAAACTTGTACAGTTTTTTCTTTCCTGCTACTCACTCCAGGTGTGAAAGGGAGCAGAAGAAACCATTATGAAAAATATAGTTATACAGTATATAAAGTCTGTGTCAAATTCTAGCTCCTTTCTCACCACACAATTTATGAAACAAATGGGTTACTGAATTTAATACGCTGTCAGCTTTTTTTTTCTCAGCAGTAATGGATAATCTCTTCTAGATGCAAATCCAATGACAGGATAATACATGTGCCGGTTGGAACAAGTGAGAGCTCTGGGTTGTGAAAAGAAAGAAGTTAGTTTTTTCTAGTGATGGTAAGATAGCTCTTCAACTTCTGATTAAAAGCTAGTAAGGAATCTGGGGAATTTTTTTTATTTCTAGGTAGAAATAGAAAAGCATGGAAGAGAGTAGTCTAAAAATATTAAATAGTAAATATTCTGGAATACCAACAGAAAGCAAAGTGACCATAGTCTTAGTAGAGTTGTATGAGATCTGTCTTCATGTTTCAAGATGGCAAAAAAATTTTCCACTGAAACAAGAAAAAAATGGTAAAAATCTGTCAGACCCAGACTCAGTTTTTTGTTTAATAATTTCAACACAGACAGTGTTGAATCACTTCAGCTGGCAGGCGTGGCAATACCATAGGGCTTAGAAATGGAATAAAGTAACAAAAGGATGTCAACTCATTATTGGCTTTTATCAGCTGTGATAGAGAACAAAATGTCATTGGTTTCAACTGTGTTTGCACTCAGTCTGATATCACTACCCACAAGACATCTGCTGGGAGATTTAATTTTGTCATACTGGTAAATGTTTTTTACCAGGGGAATGAATGCACGTAGTTAATGATAGGATCCGTCTGCTGTTGTGCTGTCAGAAACATCTTCTATCTAGATGTAAATATTTTACATAAGCTTAAAAAGACAAAGGTTACCTTAGTTTCCACAGTTTGTATATCAGTGCAGTAAAAGGTAAAACATCAGTCATGTTTCTCTGACTAGATTGGCTAGGGATGAGAAAATCTACAATAGCTTGCTACTTAGATTGCAAACACATTTCTACTGGCCTCTCTTAATAAGAAAGACAGGATCTCTGCAGGGGAAAGAGATAAAAGGTCAGAGAGAGTAGAAGATAACCAAAAATGAAAAGCAACTTTGTATCTCCAACAGGTGAGTTTGTTATATGCTGTAATTGATCCTGCTCATCAGATTAAGAATGAATAAGTGCGTGAGGGTCCAGGAAAATAGATATCAACTAAGGAAAAAGGCTTTCAATAAAAGAAACTTTGAAAAACGTTTAATGGTAACATGTTATTTGAACAAAGGAACAGCCTATGCTCTTAAGTGCCCCTTTCCTGTTTTTTTTTTGTTTCTTTTGTTGTTGTTGTTTTTCAAGATTTGCAGATCAGAAAACTCTAATTTTTCACAGTACATAGGTTTTATCTTCTATAATATTTTAAATTTTGAGCACTTGGATCTTTTGTACACTACAAAAAGCTTGAATACTGAAATGATGGAAATAGGAAGAAAAACCCCATACTCAAGTTAATTTCCCCATTTTCTTCCTATTTATATCAAATGATGATTTTTTTTTTCTTTTGCCAGTTAAGTTGTATCTGGAAAAAATACAAAAAATTTGCTGCTAAAACGTGAATTTCAGGGGTATTATCTGTTTGTCTTGGTTACTAGCAATTTGTCATTTTCTTGTAAGGGCATCTGTGTTGCTAAAATTTGAGTTCAAAGGCAATGTGCTTGGGTCCATCTAGACTACATGAGTTATTTTTAGGCAAGTTCTATGTCAGTAGGCTGAAGGAGGTGTGCACCATGCACTCCAGTGGACTCTTGGGTGCACAACAGCCGTGCCAGCAGTAATTAAATCTCCCAGTAAGATCACTGTGTGCCGCAGAGGAATGCGTTCTGGAAGGCACATTGAGTAGGAGGTTCCAGTATCCCTTCCTCCCTCTCAGATTAACGACTGCAGCTGATGCTTGGCTATTAGCACTGCAATTTTCTTCTGCTGAATGTTGTTAAGCCAACTTGCCTTCACAGTAAACTAGCATTTCCAAGTTGCTTTTATTCCTTTTTGATGAATTGTTGAAAGTTCTTTCCTTCTAAAATAACATTTTATCTTGAAATAGCAAATGTTAAGGAGGGTTTAAAAATGCAAACCTAAACTTAAAAAAAACCAAAAACTAGAAGCTTGAAAATTGTACATATTCATGATTTTCCTTCTTTCAAATTAAAGGTAGTTTCCCACATCATCTTTCTTTCCAGCCAAATTTAGTCATTAATATTAAATGACTGCTTTTAAATACCTGCAATCACTATACTCCCTAACACTGATCACTTAATGTCATGCCTTGCATTGTTGTAAGATCTTTGTATAAAATTATGCTTTTTTTTCTTCTTTTTCCTGTTCACTGGAAAGACAAATGTATACTGTCTGGTACAGACAGCACTGGCGGTGCTGAAAAGGGTACATTTATTCATGTAAGCAGCCTCATTTCTTTTGTTTTATTCCATGAAGATTATTGGCACATGCTTTTCATTTCTGAACATCAAAAACGTCTGTTCATGAATTTGCCCCCTGCCCCTTTCACTCTTATCCTAAGATACCTTCATGTGTCCCTAGAACATTACTTTGGTAACTACTATTTTCATCCTTGTGAATTCACCCCCATCCCCCTATGGTTTGATAGGCAAAAGATTTTACATTTGTTGTTAATTTCTCACATTCCTGATGGGGGAGAATAGTCATCATTGTTCTTAACCTCAAGTTTTACTTAGTTATTTATTATGCCTTTTCATGCAAGGTTTGGATGAATTAGTGTTTGTACAAGTGACATGACAGGAAGGATCATTATTTCTATTGCTCCTCTCTGGGGAGTTCACTAAATCTGATGCAAAGACTGTGATATTTTCAAGCTCAAGTATTCTGTTCTCTTATGGCAGATGCTTCCTCTGTTTCTTTCTCAATTTTCACTACTTTGCTTTTGTGAATGTCTTTTGTGTCCTCTACAAGTCCTGCCAGAAAGCCCATGTTGTTAGCAGTAATGTTACATTTTGCAGCATCCAAATGTGTAGTAATTTGCTCATAGCACCCAATCTGCTTCTTACAGGTCTGTTGAAAGTTGAAGTTTTTTTCTAGCTTTACAAGGGTATAAGCTCATGTTCACAACCATTTAAACTTTCTGTTTGAATCACAGAACAGTTATGGAATAATATTTCTTCAGGTGACAGGAACATGTTTTCCAGTATATGGAGGACAAGGGTTCATATACAATAATGTGTAATGGTTTTTATAATATTTTTTATTTTTAAGCAGTAGTTTCATTTAGTAGTACCCTTTACTAAAATGGACTGTGATAATCTCTGCTATATAACACTTCAAACAAGTAAAGTCCAATTAACCCTGTTATCTCGGTTGTTTCCTTTGTTTCCTTTTTGTCTATATCATGTAGAAAAGTAAAGTATGATAGGTCTGTTACAAAACTGGTTCTAATATTTGTTTCCATTTATAAAAAACAAACCCCCCATAATTCCCATATTCTTCTACTTCTTTCTCTATTATGTAGCTGTACATGTGTTCAACTTAATTTTACTGAAAAATACAGAATTAAAAGTAACATTTGGTTTTTTGGGAGACTTCCCACATTGAAATATATACTATCTGGGGAAAGCTGAAGTGTTTCTGTTAACTGTCATGACTACATATATGCAAACATGGACAGCTAATAATTAAGTGCTGCTTTTCTGTTAAGAGTAAACCAAAACCACGCTATTGCCTTTGTATCTTTCTTGATGGTGGAGATGTGGTATGCACCTCTTGGCTCTAATATGCAGTCTTGCTAACCTTATGAAATACTTTGCTTTACATAAAACCTGTGTCTGAAGTTAATATATTGTAGATGAATCCCAATGTTTAAAGATTTTGTAAAGCTTAAATTTGTTTTGTTTTCTTTAGTAACGATTATTAGTGGGCATCTGTTGTCATGAGATTTAAGTGCACCTGGTAAGCTAATATTTTAAATGCATAAATCAAGTCAATAAAATACTCCCTTCTTAGTCAAAAGCAAAAAACAAAACCAACCAAACAAAAAACCTAACAAAACTAAAAACACCTTAGTAATCCCAAACCCTACCTTCTAACTTTATTGACATATTGCCACAAATTGTGAAAATAGTCATAAATTAACAGCCCCATCACTGGATAATTCCATTGTTAACTCAAATGCTGTGTCACTTTTTAAGCTGAACTTTACTCTTGGAAATTCAACCTGTTTCTTACAGTTTCTTAGACCAATGTTATATTCCCACCTTGCCTTAGACAGCTGGGATCAGTATGAATAAGCCACTGTACCTTCTTGCTTTTTGCTCTACTCATAGAATCATAGAATTATTAAGGTTGGAAAAGACCTCTGAGATCATCTAGTCCAACTGTCAACCCAACAACACCATGTCTACTAAACCATGTCCTGGAGTGTCACATCCACACGTTGTTTGAACGCCTCCAGGGATGGGNAATCCTAAAAGTATAGATGCAAACATGTAAATTCACTCCTCCTAAAGGAAAAATACTGAATGTTGTTCCGTCTACAATCAGTGAAATGTGGTTGCCTTGGGAATCAATTGATAAGTTCTAAAAACATTGGCCACAACACTACACATGATTACTGGTAACTTTGCTTCTTGCAATAACTGGACACAGAGCTAGCTCAAGGTTGTCTCATTTCCTGTAAAAGCTGAAAGATTTTCCTGCTTTACAAGCTCACTGGCAGTATTTAATGACAGTTAAGAGTCCCTCATGGCAATGTCTGGTGATATGTTCTTGATTCTAGCGTTACCTTGAAGTAAGGGGGGGTCTAAGAACCCTGGGCTTCTTTTAAGAAAAGAAGCTCCAGGAAGGCACAATTTCTAAGGCTATGTCGGTTTCACGTAAAGTCAAAGCCTTTCTCTGTGCTGTACTCTTCTTCATATCCACATTATTAAATACCTACATGTTGTCTATAATCTCCCTTGCTGTCTCTTAGAGCCCTTACCAGGCCAAACTCCAATACACAGTGAGGATAAGGCAGTAAGCCCTAGCTGAGATGCACTTTCTGAAGCTGTCCCAGAGAAGCTGCTACCAGGTAGCTGCTATTTCAGAAGAACAAGTCTAGTACTTTGTAGTTTGAAGCAACATACTTCTGTGTGATGTTAACAGTAAGTCTTGGAGCAGAAAAAAGACACTGATGAGACTTTAAGCATTAGGTAATAGAATAGAATCATTGGAAATATCCTGTAAGATCGTCACGTCCAACTGCTAATCTACCACTGCCAAATCTACCACTAAACCATGTTCCTGAGCACCACACCTACATGTCTTTTAAATACCTTTTAGAATACTTCCAGGGATGGTGACTCCACCACTTTCCTGGGCAAGACTGCTCCAGTGCTTGACAACCCCAACAAGACATTTTTCCTAATATCCAATCTAAACCTCCCCTGGCACAACTTGAAGTTGTTTCCTCTCATCCTGTCGCTGGTTACCTGGGAGAAGAGACCAACACTCACCTTGCTACAGCCTTCTCTCAGCTAGTTGTAGAGAGTGATAAGGGCTCCCCTGAACCTCCTTTTCTCCAGACTGAACAAGCCCAGGTCCTGCAGCTGCCTTCTTAGAAGACTTGTGCTCGAGACACCTTACCAGCTTCACTGCTCTTCTTTGGATGCACTCCAGCACCTCAATGTCTGTCTTGTAGTGAGTGGCCCAAAGCTGAACACGGTATTCGAGGTGCAACCTCAGCAGTGCTGAGCATAGGAGGACGATCACCAGCTTGGTCCCGCTGGCCATGCTATTTCAAATACAAGCCAGGATGTTGTTGGCCACCTTGGCCACCCAGGCACACTGCCAGCTCCCTGTTCAGCTGTCTGTTGATGAATGCCCCCAGGTCCTTTTCCGCCAGGCAGCTTTCCAGCCACTCTTCCTCAAGCCTGTAGTGTTGCATGGGGTTGTGGTGATCCGAGTGTGGGACCTGGTACTTGGCCTTGTTAAACCTCACACGGTCGGCCTCAGCCCATCACTCCAGCCTGTTCAGATCTCTCTGTGGAGCCTTCCTACCCTCATGCAGATCAACACTCCTGCCCAACTTAGTGTCATCTGCAAACTTACTGGGGGTGCACTCAATCCTTTCATCCAGATCCTTGATAAAGAGATTAAACAAAACTGGCCCCAAAACAGGGCCCTGGGGAACACTGCTTGTGACTGGCTGCCAGCTGGGTTGAACTCCATTCACCACAACTCTTTGGGCCTAGCCATCCAGCCAATTTTTTACCCAGTGAAGAGTACACCTGTCCAAACCATGAGCAGCCAGTTTCTCCAGGAGAATGCTCTGGGAAATGGTGTATGCACTATGCTGGATGGATGTAGGACTTGGAATAACTTGGATTTAAGTTCTAATAGATTCAGAGTGTAGTTGTCCACCTGGACAATTAGTATTCACTGCTCTAGCAGAGCACTCTGAGCATTCAGCTTGTTGATCTGCCCTCTGAGCTCTGCCCTTTCAGCATTCAGGTGATGCATATGTGATCTTTGTAATGTAGCAATGTTCTTGAAACAGAAATATTGCTCTGAAATGCAGCTGAATTAATACACCATAAAGTCTTGGATGCAGCTGGGCTGACTGAGTAGTGAAATGGGACTGGTAAGGGCTGGTGTTCATGCTGTTTGTATAGGATGTATAGCCTGTTTAGTACATCACGATACTATGGTATCATCTGCCTCCACTACCGATACATTCATATTTTCCCTTCAAACACATCAGCATTGCACCAAGCCTTAACAAGCTTATGTAGTTCCATTGATAAGTAGTTGTTGTAAGGACAACTACGTAACTTAAAACTTGCTAACATCTATATAATTAATAATAAACATTGAAGTGCAGCATTCTTAATTAAATGGTTACTTTGTCTGCCTTGTGGTTATTTCAAACACAAAAAGTCTCATGTGGTGACTGAAACTGAATTCCAGAACCAGGGAACACGCATTTAGGCAGACCCTGCTGCACCACGCAGACCTGTAGCTTGGGTGGGTTCTCCCTGGCCAACGTTGCCTCAGTGTTGACTGCTACTCAACCAGTACCTACAGCAGCACTAACCCCCAAGTAGTCAGTTAATAAACTTGGTCTCTGTCTACCACAGTAAATTGTGATTCATTGTCTGTACTAGAAAACTGACAGACCATTCCCTGGCATGATTTTGGCACTTAACAACTAGCACTGTCTTGCAAAAATTTGCTGTCATAGCTCAGAAATGAGCACAGGTAGGACCATTCTCAACAGGCATTTAGTGAGATTTTGGAGCCAAAGGGAGTTTTCCAGCATAAAACCATAGGCTTTTTTATGCTAGCCGGCACGTTTAATTTATGTCTCTGGGTATGTTTGATTTACCAATATAGGCAGAGCCTTTTCTTCTTGCTAAATTTCTAACCCTTCCCTACTAAAAATAGAGACTTAAAGGTTAAAGTATTTTCAGACTACCTGAGACTCTGCTGAGAGATTAAACTTGTCTTTTTGACAAGTTGGATGATGGGTATGTAAAACTTTCCTGTCAGCTGTGACAGGCAAAATCTTGGGCTGAGGACTGCACAGTCCCTGTAGGGTTGTATTTTCACTAGACTTACTTCTGAGCATGTAGCATATGTGTTCTTCCACTAACACTAAAGTGCAGGAAATAACTGATTCTTGGTATGACCTGAAACTGGAAAAAGATGAATCTTTGGCTCTGAAATTGCTATTTACCTAGCTAAAAATTCATTATGCTTTCAAAATTTGTAGAAATATGTGCTATTAGTCTCTTTTTTGACTTTGGAGATTCTAGAATTCCTGTAGTGTGGCTTTGTAGGAACCATCCCTGCTTTGTTGGATCTTGATTTCAGAAAGCATTTCAGAAAGTGCTGGCCAGAAAATGTAGGTGGATACTTGGAAGGTCAGATGAGGCTGCTAGTATATCTATGGTCAACAGGTCTCTTGAAAAGTGAAGAGCTGTTAGTTTGAAGGCATGCATGCTGTCTGATCATGCATGGCTAAGCAGAGAATTATGGCTCTTTCCTCTTCTAAAGTAGAGGCTCAAGAGGTAATCTTAATTTATTTTTTTATTAGGTTTGTGGAAATAGCAATCAGCAACTCAAAGCAGCTTTGGATTGAAAGACATGCTTCCACTGAGAATGCTCTCTTTTTCCCTCTTTTCATTCATGAAATTTTCTAATATTTTATTTCTTTCACAATTTCTGAAACCTGGGGGGGAGTTAGATTGAGTACCTAAATGCGTTTCTTTGTGTAGATCATCTTTTTGTTATGTTTTTTTTATTAACCTGCTGACTGTCCACTTCCAAATTAAGAAATTACCCAACTTTTTTCACATTTAAAGCTGTTATGCCACATATCCCAACCAGTAGGCTATCCTTCACTAAAGTAACATATGAAATTTGGTAAGGGTCTGCTGATAGAATACTAAAGAAGTTTTGAAGATGACTTAATTGTGTGTGGTTGATTAAGTGTATTTTAACTTGCAACTGTAATCAGATCTGCTATCTAACTAAAAAAGTCAATCCTGAATCAAGCTAAAATTAACCCACCTAGTGGTGTTTATGCTGCTTGGTTAAAACCTTGTTTATTCTGGGTAATTGCATGATACAGAAATAACAACTATGTAAGGAAACAAAATGTATTGTGATTTTGATAAGAATATGCTTATTTTGTGATTAAATTACTCAGCCAATTATGTGTTATTCTATAAATGTATTTGTGCTGCGTAAAAAGTCAACCTGCTCATGGTAAACTCTTTTAGTGCCCCTGTACCGAAGGTGGGTTACATTCCCTGTGAAAGTGTTTGCCATAGTTTGTCAAACCATAGTTTGGAGCTTTCACACTTCTATTGTTTGGACATAATTTTTTTTTTTAATTTAACCATATGAGTTTGTTCTCAGCTGGTATTTATTTTTTAATTAGCTACTGCTACTGTTGCAGACTTGAAGGACAGGTTTGCTTGCTGAAAATCTACTTTTTCTGGTTATATTACCCAATTTAATCAAATCTATCATCCCTGCCTACAGACCCTGTCTTTCACAGGAAAAAAAAAAATTAACAATCTTATGCAGGTAGAAACAGTCTTACCCCTGGAAGTCCCAAAAGGTGGCCAGTGTCACACAGCTGAAGAATTTCTTTTTCTTCTTTCTTAAGTTGCTCATGACAGAATTCTGCCCTTATGACAATTTTAATATTTGACTTTGTGACACGCACAAAGCTGAAGGTCTTGTAAACAGCTGAGGGTCTTACGGGCAACATGAATATAGGTAACATACATGGTTTTTGAACCCAGAAAAATACATGAAAGACAGTTGTTTTGTCCTTGTATATAATTTGGGAGTTGCCTGATCTCTAGGAAAACAGCCAAGGCCTCACTAAATCATTGCCTTCTCTGTAACACAGTTAGCATTTTCTGCCTCAGCTTCCCTGCTGTGGCTACTGGTGGCATGAAGGAGTTTTGCCACTTGAGGGTGATGGTTTAGTGAGGGGTCAGTTCCCTGCCCCTCTTCAAAACACAATCTCCTTAGGGTGCTGGAAGGGTGATGTTTTTGTGTCTTGGATTTAAACATATGGGTATGCTGCACAAAGGTAAAATATCATTAGCTTGTGAAGTTGAACATGTTAAAAAAAAAATCAGAAAAACTACTTAGAAAAGATATTTGCTTAATGCAGTGTATCAGTGAATGCACAGAGAGGAGGAGGCAGATGATGCCCAGAAAACACTGCAGACAGCTGGGCATTCCCTGTTTGTCCAAGCGTTATTTATCCAAAAGGTATGTGGTTTTCATTAAACTCAACAAAGTGATACCACTTGACTTTTGTATCTTTTGTGTAGTGGTGTCATAAGTAGGCTGCTCCAAATCTATCCTATAGATAAAGTAAGTTTATCTCTTAGTTAAGACTCTCACCTGTTGTCTTCTTCATTTTTAGGTTAGATAATATTTTTTTTCCTTCATTTATCTTAGGAAATATGGTATTTCTTCCTTATATAATATTGCCTTTTCTGTCCAAAGTGTCTCTGCTGACTTTGACCAAGATGGACATGCTTATTCAGGAATTAAGATAGAGATAAAGCATTTTTAAATAAGCAAATTTGTAGTGCTGGCCTTTGGAAAAAATTATCACAAATCCAACTCTGCCAGTTGGTATAAAATATCCTTGTAATACCTTGTCCTCGCTATTGCTCAGAATCTGAAATGCTATGTATAAAAAGCTATGGTTCTGTGATGTGCCTCTGTTTGGATCTTAGAAACAGGACCTATCTGTCTACATATTTCCCAGACTTCATGCATTTGAAATAGAAGCTGAATTTCATGTTGTGCTTTTTATATTTTCCTTTTTAAAAGATACATTGCAGCCTTGTTACTGTGAGTAATTCCTGCTATGAGGAAAAAAAAAAATCTAGTTTCTAAGAAATGCTAAATAAGACATCCAATATATACAAATTTTGTTATAACTCCTTATGAGTGGTACCTTCTTTGGTATAGCCTTCTTGATTAAGAGTATCATAGCTGTGGATAAATATGAAATCAGTAGTCAAGGTTATAATATTTCCCTCTGCTTGAGCAGACTCTTCAGAAACCTTACATATTGGGACATAGTTTTATATGCTCCAAAGTTGTATGGATAGGTTAGTAAAAGTAATTCTGTTAGGATTTCTCTTTACATGATTGAGAGATTTTTCTCCAGGACTGTAATAATTTTTTTTTCATTTATGCATTTTTTTATTAAAGCTGGTGAACTTCAGAAATGGCAGCTTTTTAAGCAACTAGCCTGAGGGGTTTAATACAAAACTTAAAAAGAATAGTCAAAACTTGACTACTTATGTGAACTCATTGGAATACCCTATGTGTTACTTAACTGTGTTGTGATTATAACTATTTACATTAGTCCAAATATTTATATAATGCACAACTATGAAAGTATGAGGTGCTAAGTAGAGAATGAATGTTTTCTTTACAAGAGAGGTGTTCATTTCTTTGAGCAGATGAGGTCTGCATGTTTTTAGGAAAACAATTTTCAAGTTTGCTAGGTTTTTAGGAAAACATGCACAGCACAATATCCCAAGGAAACATTTGTTCTTTGTCTTTTAATTTATGCATCTCGTACTTGTCAGATGGCCTTACATGTAGAGCAGAACCAAAAGCAGCATTTGTAATTGCTATCTTAATTCGTTTCTATGAATTGGAGTGAGGTTTCTCATCTTCAGACTAGTCCCAGACACCAGTCTGAAAGAGGAGACAAATCAATGTTGATTGTTTATCCATGGCCCCATCCTGACTCTGGTGGGCATGCCAGCATCCCCAGGGTGCAGTGAACAAGTCAGAGGCTGCAGGGAGTTCACTTGTGAGGTGCTAAATTCACACCTGGTTTGAACATAGCTTTACTGCAGGGCTATCTTCTCTGTTGCAATGTCTTAAAGTCAGACTAACCAATGAATGTCTCAAAAAAAAATAAATTAAAAAAAGTTACATGTTCAGTTCATTAGAGCCTTCTGGTTTTAAATTTGTTTTCCTCTTTTGCTGTCATGACACCCCCACACCCCCATTAAACTGTTTAGGCAATTATTTCAGCTCCATAATATACCAGAAAACAAATTCCAATACTGGCAAACAAAATAGATTTAAAAAAAAAAATAATCATTTTTAAGTCAGAAGGAAATATAAAGCAAAATGAGCAGAGCAAGCTATGTCCTACTGACATTCCTTATTTAGGGCAGATAGGCCTTCCCTTCCAACACATTTTTGATTACTAGGACTCTGCTTTTGTTTTCTGCATTCCCAGATACGTGCCAGAACCTTGAAAGGTGGCCTTAATATAGCTATTTATATTTATCTGAATTAAATTGTCCATTTGAAAATACAACAATAAAGCAGCAAGATATATCAATAATTGTGCCAGTAAACTAGGAATTAGATGATACTTGGCATATGGAGATTGCCATGTTACCTGGTGGTTCTTGTTTCTAAATATTTATGAACAGGCAACAATGACAGGCTTTGTATTTGAACCAAAATGTCAGCTGAGGGCTTCTGAGTTTTTATTGCAGTCTCTGTTTTTCACTTTGAGGCTCCTGGGACAGAAATCAGGTTCCACCTGTTATGTGGGCAGGTGATGTTTGCAATGGGTGCTAATTGATTTCATGGGCCTATTCTCAAAGATGGGAAGATCTTTCAGGATTTTGTGATATTGTTTTCAAGCAAAAGAGATGAAAAGGAATGCACTGTTGTGGGATTTTTGCCATATTGGTAGACATTGTTAGTTTCAATGAAGTTGACTGAGAATTCAAAACAAAACTTGAGCAGACTCAGAATAAATTAGAATAAAATCAAAGACAATACTTGCATGATGCCTTGTGAGGAAAATCTGTAAACTTTCATACAGTTCTAACTGACAGAGATCCTGTTCTCATGCTAATGTTGCCAAGAATGAAGAAATGTGGGAACAAAAATACAGTGAGTATGTGTTATAGAAGCAGAATTGTGCTGAACCAGGCTGAATAATGGTGTTCTCTATGGGATGCCAGCCAGCCCTTTAATGCTTACTGCTACTGCAAAAGCACTCACTAATCCTGCACTGGGAATTGTTTTTCTAAATCACGTTGGGACTTTGATTTCATTGTAATACAGCAAGGCAAGGGGGGCTTGGGTCTGAGACTTGGGACAGACAGTTTGTCTTTTTAGAAGAAGGATGCTTTGTAATGGTGCGTCATGCTGGAATTGTGGCTGACAACAGGCTGCACAAGGACCAGCACTTTCAGAGGGGAGCTTTGCTCTCTAATTCCTGGGCTCTGTTCTTACCCGGTAAAGCTGCCTACACCCAGACCTGGGTACATTTGGGTCACTCTCGTCTTAACTTCTAAAAGGTACTCTTGAAAGCTTTTTTAGTTGCCATGCAAAAGGGTGACAGTTGTGTCAATGTTATACAGGAGGAAAAAGGAAACAACAGCTAGTCTGGCCACTAACACCTTGAATGTCAGGATTTGGCAGTGTCGTCTTACCCTCCAAAGAAGTTGTGTCAGGCAGCCTGTTCTTAAATGCTGTGGATAGAAACATGCCAGTTTCCTAAGCATTTAGATGATAAGGAGATGTAGCTGAGGGCATGCATTCAGCATAACTTCATTTTTCCCTAAAAATCCACACTGAGCTATGTTGTTTTTGCAGATCAATAGATAAATATTGGGAGGGAAAGAGGAAGAGAGTTTCATTTAGTGACAAAATATGAAGTTCTATTTGTGATGCCTGTGTAGATGTATCTGAGTATCAGAAGGGGGATTTCACAAGGGTGGTAAATGAAGAAAAGCCTACATTCTTCCCCGCTGAGATGTCTGTTGTTAGGAGACTAGAGAACACTGAAACATACATAAAGATGAACTATTGCTGAAGACAACTGAGGAGTTTTGTAATAATCTTGAGTGCATGTGGAAGCACTTAGCTCTGTGGATGACTGCTGTAGGAAATGATCTCTCTGCTTAGTGGAAGACAGAGTGGCTCAGCTCCTGTGGCTGCTTGGCAGGCTACCCAGGTAAAGGCATTTTGCATCAGAATCCTTCTCCCATTCCTTTTTTTGCCCATTTTGTTGTTTTTTAATGCCAGGTTTAAGGGAAAGTGATCTTTTTCTAAAACCTGCAGCAACAAAGCCCAACTAAATTGGGCAATGATGAATGAGGAATGGTTTCAATCAGTTCTGCAGTGTTAGTATAAGTTTCTATTAAAAATATTAATCCAGCTGAAAAATCCTTTCTAGTCATTTTAAGGTAAATCTCCCTGGCAATGTAATCATGGGCTTAAAGAAACCAATTTAATTTAAAATAATAGAATTTAAATCTTTTAGTTTATACAGCTATTCTGCTTTCACTTTTCATTAATGTGTAATGTTCCTATTGCTTAATTATTGACCTACTATCTAACTAAATGTAAGAGCATCTGTGAGAGAGTACTTAAATACAGAATACAGATTTCAAAACAATAAAATTACAGGGTTGCAAACTATTAAGAAAAGAGCTAATAGGGGGGATGCCACCTCAATTCCTAATCAGTGCTAGGGTGTACACAACAACATTAAACAAAATCATAAGCATACACCAAACTCAAAACCAGCGAACTCATTAATAAAGTCCACATTATATTTTCTAATAATTTTTGGCTGTGTTTTTTGTTCATTTCAGTTGTAGGTAATTTCTTAGACCCCTGTTCACTTCTCACCAACTATGAATCCTCAGATATGGTATTATCCAACTTGGACATCTTTATCTTGTACTCGAGCATAGAAGTGTACAGATAACTTTATTATTAATTAAATTCTATTATTGCTTTTAATTAAAAGTCTCTACAAAATCAACACTGAAGTGTCTGCCTGTTATGATTATAGGTAAGTTAATAAACACTCATTTGTCTTGCTCATTAGGAGACTCTAATGTTACTGCTCAGCATTTTTATATTCTCAGTCTAAAGCCCAAAGAACTTCTTCATAAATCAGATTAAAAAAATACTTTCTTCTAAATGACCTTATACATCAACACTTCCAGATAAGATCCAGCGTAAGCTACTCCAAAGATAGAGAGCATCAATCTTAGGTGATTCGTTTCCTCAGCTACTCCCAATGCAATTTAGTGAATACATAGTCTCTGCAATAAAAACTTTTCCCAAAAGGCTGAATATTTATACTAAGATGCACTTAATAAGTACAAAAATTGCATCATCTCTCACATAAGAGCTATGTAAGTTGCATTTGAAAAAAGAAATAAAAACTTTAACAGTGTATTCTTTTTTATAATGAAACATTTCTCTCAAAAAAAACAGTGTTTCTCTCTTCAGTACAAAAATTGCAAGGGAAAGTTCTCATTATGGCATCAACTAGTATGTATTCTATTGTTCTTCAGTTTTCTGGAAAATCCTTATTGTCAAATTTACTGCATGTACATTCATAAACACTTTTAAGAATGATGACTTTTACTTGCCCTAGCTGCAGACCAAGGAATTGTGGTTTGCATGAAGGAACTGGAAGTCAGGAGTGGTCATTTTTTTGTTTCCAGCACCGATTGCCTCTGTTTCCTGGGTGAAAGATGGGGAGAATGGTTATTTACATGCCAGGAAATAATTTTCGGAATTTGAATGCAAAGTATTTTGAAAATCTGAACTTAAAAGCTAGAACTGTGAAATCCCATGTGGTGATTTTTTTTTCGGTTTGCAAAAAGACAAGCAAGGAGAAATTAGAAAATATTATGTCACTCTTCCACTGTAAAAGAGAACAACATTTTCCTTGGGGGGAAAAAAAGAATGCTATCTGGAAGAATGTCCATGGGTGGAGCTCACTGCTTGTAGATGTTGGGTTATCTTGCTAGAATTCTTGGGATTACCCTCTCGGAGTGTCTGATTAGTTGTTCTCCAATAGCTTAGTATTTAGATACCAAACAGTAAACAGGCACATCTAGAAAGAATACTTTGGAGCCTTTGTCAACATATATCTTTTACAACATGCTGAGCTGGCTTAAAATCAGACAAAAGATTTACAACTTAGTTCTTGCTCAAAATGGAGGCTGGTCCTCAACTCCTCAGTGCAGCTTTCACTATTCAATTTCATGTACTCCAAAAGAATACGTTGCTTGTACCATAATTGTATGTTTTGTTTGGGGAAGTTCATTTGCTTAGGGTCCCAAAATAGATCAGTTCTGCATGTCCTACTTGCAGAAAAACTCCCAAACACAATAGGTGAAATGGCTGGGTTTTTTAGCAGGCTGGATTTGTGTTTAATTATAAATTAGGAAATAGCAGAGCTAAATAAAATAGGATGGGAGCAGTTATCAATATTCTCGGCCCCATGCTGACTGAATTGGCTGCAGTTAAAAGGAAAAGGATCCTTTGCTTTAGGAAGCTGAAATTACTAGTGTTTAGGACGCAGCATCTGTCAAGGAGGGAGAAGAGGCTGCTCTGTGAGCAGGTTAATTGATCAGCTCGAGTCTCCTGCAGGTTTGTGCTCCTCATCCCTACAGCTGTTACGGTAGATCCTTTTTTATTGCCTTCTCTGCTGCCTCCCTCCCAGGGCCACAGTATCCCTTCACTGTGATGCTTCCAGCCCATTCCTTTGCCCAGCTGGACAGAAAAAAGCTCTGGATTTGGCTACTTTGGACTTGTATGTATGCTGTGTGTTGACTCTGGGGATGCTCAGAAAAAAATGAACTGAGAAATTGCTGAGGCTTGTGGCTTTTCATCCATTATGACAGTAGGTGGACCTCTCATTTTTGAGGCTGATTGTTATCATGAAGGGGGGGGACCTTCATGCCTTGGAAACTCCTACCCCTCTTCTACATTGGGCTGAAACAGCCCAATAAGAGCAACGTTTCCTGGTGGTTCCCTCAAGTTCAGTTTCCTTGGGTAACCAGAGTAAAAATGGGGTTTGGCTTTCTGGAGTTTGAGTAAATTAAATATATGGCAATTAATGCTTTCTGGTAAACAAAATAATGTAATGAAACTTGCTGACTACTTTCAGCTTTTGAAGCCCACTTTCTTAGCTTTGTTACCTTATTTTTTATTTCACTGGAAGCCAGGTAGAATTCTTTTCCATGTGGTGTTTTTTTTTTTCCTGGGTAGTCAATATCATTAATGTAAAAAAGGCTCATTTGTTTTTATAGTTCTATTGTTAACTTGCTTGTCATAGGAGTAAAAAATAGTTGGTATTCAGTAGTCATAATTGCTGTGAAAAGACACCAACAGACAAATACATTGCAAAGCTTTGTGCTAACATGCTGACTGTCAGTACTGAATGCGCCTACTTTCAGAATTATTGTCACCTTTAGCTGTCCAGAAGGAAAAAAAAATAACTGTTAGCAGAAGTAATTTCAAGGACATAGCAGTTTAAGAGGAGGTGAGTGTCAGTTTGTCCTAACACAATTTAATACCTGTTTGGGTTTTTTTTTTTTACATTATCTACTTCTCAGGCAAATTAATCCTTTAAAATACAGATTTTTGTTTTGAACATAGCTGTTTCAATGGTTATTTCCCATGAAGATCTTCATAAATCAGAATGCTGGTGAGTACACAATTTACGGCTTCCAGTACAGAAACAGCTGTTAACATTGAGTCGTTGTGTATACTCTGTCAGTGAGGGTTTATTGCTGCCCTGGGTGAGCCATTTCAGCATTCCAGGATATGCTTAGTCTTAATAGCTGCCCAATATTTAAACAGGGAGAACAGCTTGGATTTCAGGCCCCGAAAGCTCTGACATTCCTTTCTTGCGTGGTCCCAGAGGGTTATGTGGTGCCTTTAATTGTGAACAAGTAAACATGAGTCTGGTGGCTTGAGCAATTCAGGAGATGAAATGAGACAGAAGTTGTCTCTGCAGGTGGGTTAACAGCTGCTGCCAAGTGCCTTTCTATCTTACTATCTCAGAGCAAGCCTCAGAGATGGGGCTGAATAATTTCCAGTGTCATATAAAGACTGGCAAGCAGCAGGAGAGATTTGTTCTGATTCTCGTGAAAAAGATTGATGCATGGTTTCTTTCTGAAGACTTGAAATTGAGAGAGGAAAAACCACTTTTTTGGTTCTTCTCTCCAGTAATTTAAAATCTTAATATAGGTATGCAAATTCTAGCTTTTTTTAAAGTATAGTTATAAGTAGTAAGCAATTAACCCTCTAAAGGCAAGTACCTATAATATAGCCATCAATTAACTTTTTTTTACTGCCTCACAAACTTACAAATAAGAAGTAGGACAATCCGTCTGGAACAAGTAGCTTGGAAATGTAATTACCTGTCTTATTTGCAGATGCACGCTTTTGACAGAAGCTTTACAGAGGGGAGAGAAAGATATCATGTGGGAATAGCTCTGACAAAAATAAAGCCCCTTTTCCCAGTGCAATCCTATTCAAATATGAGGATCCTCCCACTCCCTCCCCCTTTTTGTCTTTAGATTTACCATGCTATTACTGCTGATGATATATCCTGAACATGAGATTCCCATAATTAGCAAAGTGAAAGCACGAAGAGAAATTATGATGTATTAAGTAGGAGATAAAGGAGATTTCTTTGCAAAAAACTAACAAACTGTTCAGTATTTAGCTGAGCTATCTTTACTCTTCAAATAGTTTCATGGCAAGCTGACTTTTCCAATTCATTTTTGTTCTTGGAAATTGAAAGAGGGATGCATTTCCCATCAGCTGTACATTGGAGGATCACACATCAGCAGGTCATTTCTGTGAGCGCGTATCTGTGACTGTAGAAAAAGGTTTGCTTTCTAAAAATCCATAGAAAGCAGATGAAATGTGTGTCATCTATGCAACTGTATCCTGAGCTGTGATCTAGCCATCTTTTATGAGCTAATGAGGGTCACTGTGTGTCAGGACTTGAATGGATACTTTCAGGAAAAATAAAAGTGTAGTAGGAAGTACTTTTTAGTGCATCCATAAGTGGTACTTGCCCTTTGACTCAGTGATACAATACAGCCTGAAAGATATTTATAATTTATGCAGTCTTCTGGATACTGATCCAAACAGATCAGATACGTTCAGAGAGCCGAACAACATGTATCTTGAGTCCGGAAGGTCTGGCATAATACAATAACAAGGCATCTAAATATCTGGTACTTCTGACAGGCAACAGTGCAAGCTGGGGAAATTAAA
>VZTL01010856.1:19438-35580 GCA_013400535.1 Scopus umbretta
CAAACAAAAAAAAAAAAAAAAAAAACACCAAACCCTGTCTAAGCTCTTTAAAATAAACCAGGTGGATGAAAAGATCGTGCTTTCTTTTATAATGTACCATAGGTGAATATATGTTCATACAATTAATAAGTAAATAGTGGAACATATTCTTCTAAGAAGTTGTAAAAACTAGAACAGTAGATGGATTAAGGAGGAATACAGTAGCTTCATGAAGAAATCTATTACTGGCAGTAACATACAAGATTTGAAGGCAACCTTCAGTTTGGCAACTGCTAGTTTTCCAAAGCCTAGAAAGCATATCAGAAGAAGGATCATTCTGTGCATGCCTTACTTCCTAATCTGGTTTTCCTCAGCACCAACTCTACATCTCAGCCTGAGACAAGATACTAAGTTCAGGGGATATGTTCCTGACCCCATGAAGCCATTCTTACAATAATATGCACACATAACGGAACGACTGTTTGTAAAGCAGAAAGAGCTATGTTTTGTTAGTCCATAGCTTTTAATAAAATGAGGAATTATGAATAACAGGGAATTTGGGAACTGGCACTAGACAAGGGAAGTGAAGAAAGCAGAGGAGCAAAGCGAAGTATGTCAGGGAAGAATTTAAGGTCTGTCAATATAATTTTACATTATCACAAATCCATTGCTACCAGGTAAAACTACACTCAATTAACTTTTCTCATAGAACTGATAAATTTCTTTTAAGCTTTAGTGAATGTCTATTTTTCAAATCCCGTAGCTGAAGTGTTCAGTAATCCCAGTTCATAAACATGATATCCTGTAAATGCACCTGATTATCAGGTGACAAGGACCTGGACCGAGACTCAGTTCTCACCCTGTAAATGCCATTCAATCAAACATGAGTGCCACTCTGCATCCAAAAAAGCAAGGCAACTAAGGAGCACTCAGTCTTGTTCTTCCTTGATAACCATACCCAGCCCACTTCAAATTTCCTGGTCCTTTGAGAGAATCACGGTATAAAGTATAAGGCTTTTATCATGTTACAGTGTTACCAGGCAAACATAAACATTGGATAGAAGCTGACAAAATCAGTTGAATGAAAGACTTGTACCTCTGTTTAGAAAAATTATATTTCACAAAGATTTCATCTTTGCTTTTCATCCTTTGCATGCCAGACTTAAGGCCTCTCTTGACGGATACTTTTTTCAAAGTTTTTATTTCAAAATCTTGTCAATCTTTTTGTATTCAAAAGTAAAGCATGTTACAGTAAAAAACCAAGCATGGTGAAGACAGGAACTTGGAAATAAAATCCTTGGGATTTAGGCTAGTCCAAGAAATTAAACATATGTGCAGTTGTGTGAAGAGTGCAAGTTCTGAATGCTGTACTATCGTCAAAAGCCCTGGACTGACTTAGCCCTATCTTTGTGCAATGTTTCAAAACAGTTTTCTATTCTTGTCTGAAGGTAAAGATTCCTTTTCAAAATGAAAATTTTAGCACTGCTCATCACCACCTTCAACATGTGAAGGACTTCATGAAGCAGCTTCTGTTTTTCATACAAAATACGTCTTTAAATCCTTCTCAGAATCCCTCTGCTAGCCCTGAATTTTATCCATCGCAAGCTCTTCTTTCTCATCTTTAATGTCCTGATGGGTATTAACATGAATAATTGCACTAAATTCATCAACACAAATAACCTGTGCATTAGTAAAGGACTTTTGTAGACTTACAATTCCCTTGATGGTGTCAGGGGACAGACAGAGAGCAGCAGCAGCACTCATCATGTATTTACAGAGCTCTAAGTGCAGAATGAACTTTTACAGTAAATCAGCAGGAGCACTCCCCATGCAGTCAGTCTGAACTGCTGTGCCTGCAAGATGATATAGTTTACCTCCAGGAGTGCGGGACTGGAAGTGGTCTGTACTCCTTAGGCTGAAGAGGTTTCCTGGTAGTGATGTACAGAGGTGAGCCTGGCTAACTCACCTGTGCTGCTTCTGCAAATAAATGCAGTGGTTAATGATATGGGCAGAGAGCTGCTTCTGTATACCCTCATTTTAAACACAAGTGCTGGGAAGCAATGCTACCTCCAAGGAAAAAGCTACTTGGGTACTCAACATATGGGAAGGATTTTGATTGCTGAAGTGTTTGGTGCTGAATTGTTGTTGCTTCTTCAGGAGATAAATCTAAACTTTTAATCATGATGATGTGTTGCTGCTCTCCAAGGCTGCCAAATGTGGGAGTTCAGTACCTACTGTGGGGAAGTTAAAAACAAACCTTTTGTTTAAGACAGGCTTTGTATTAAATGAGGTATAAAAACTGAGCCAAAGAATTCTCTCTTCAGAGAGAACCTTCTCTGAAGCAGGCTAGTTTCCCTTAAGTGCTATTGAGAAAACTTAAATAACAATAAGGGTTATAGGACATAGTGGTGTGGAAGGGGACAGAAGTGGAGGAGATGTCTAGCTGTAGCTAATCTGCAGAGTTTTTAATGTCATCATGTCAACTTACACGTGCAGAAGCATTGACTGTACAAATAGGTAAAATGTACTGACACAGTCCTCTAGACCTGCCAGCCTAAGTTTTCACAGATCTCTGTGTTTTGCTTTGGTTTTTGCTCTTCTTTCACGGCTCCTTCTTTTGCTACCTAATGCTGAGAGGAAAATAGCACAGTACGGTAGACAAAGCACTAGATAAGGCATGAGGAGAATTCTCTTCCTTGTTAATGTTGGGTACCAAGTTGCTGAATATTTGGCACTTCACAGAGGAGCAGGAAATCAAGTATGTCTGCATTTGTAAAGCCTCAGTGTTGTCACACCATGCCTTTCACCAGCAGGATGTTTACAAAAGAGGTGGTCATCCCTGCTACTAGTTCAGGAGGCAAAGACTGTACTGAAATAGTAAATGAAACTTTGATAGACTTTTTGGCCTTTTATTCAGATAACTGTACTTCAGTGGAAGGAAAGTAAGTTTTTAATTATGCCCAGAAATACTTGCATAATATTTGGGTCCCTTTTGAGGAAGTATACTACTTGATATAAGCAAGCTTTATTTTTAAATCCTGTGCTGGGACAAGGGGTGTATACATATATCTAATTAAGATTAACAAATATGATTTTCTAACATACATATATGTTTGACTATAGATGTACATACACCATGTGTCAGAGGCTATGGAAAAGAATAGAAGTTAATTTAGTGCCATCATGTAGGACAGTTGTGCATATGGTTAATCTGATGAAACCTATGTGGGTTTTTTTATTTCTTTTATTTTCAGTGAAGAGTCAGGACCTCTCAATGGCACATGAGGTACTGTTTTCTGTGTAAATGAGTACTGAAGCCTTGAAAAAAGAAGAGGACTTAAACAGAAATGTTGCCACAGCAGAGCTAGCAGGAGCAGCTAAGAAATGACATGTTTAAGATGTTAATTTTCTCAGTGGCAGTTGGATGATAGGAGGCCTGTAATGATATCTGTGGAGGGGAGTTAACAGCTGCTGTCTTCTCTTGGTGGACGACCATATTAGAGCTGATTCCTCAGGCGCTGCTAATTAGTGTGTGGAGAAGAATGAAGTGCAGAGGATGGTGGCATTTGTCATTCCTGATGCACAGCAGACAACATTTTAATCACAGTTTGGTGGTGGAATTACCAAAATTATTTTCTGTGTGTTTGTGTAATGCTGTAAGCTATCAAAATGACAGTCTGAACTAGATGTCTTTTACTGTTTCTACTGTATATGAAAACAAAATTCTTTATTTCTTCATTGTTACACAAACAGCAAGAAATATATAGAAACATCTTGGAGAAAAAACTTCAGTTCTAATGCTTGTGCATACAAAAAAAAATATTGCATATACTAGAAAGCCTTCTTCTGTTCACTGCTAAATTTACACGTCCACTGGTATCATAAAGAATTGCAACTGCAGCATGCATGCTTGATTGTGTATATTACAGTTCATTAACCAGCCCTCAGGCTGACTAATTGTGCCAGATGGTATAATTTCTGTGTATACTTGACTTGCCATGAGTGTTACTGTCTTGATTCTGATACTTATCGGCAGTAAGTGGAGGGGGAGAAAGGGTTTCTAATGCACAGGCGCCTTCCCTGAAAAGACCAATTGCAGATGGAAACAATTTATGAGAGTTGTGATTCCAGATATATCAACAGGAATGTGAACAGTCAGCATTCATCAGGGGAACGACCAAATAAAACAACAACCTTCAGAAAGCTTCTAATCAGCTTTTGAGCATGCTAGCTTGTACTTGTAGGGAATTTTACAATGGTGTTCTGATGGCTTAGAGGAGCGTGAATTAATATTCCAATATGAGTTCACTTTAATGATAAACCTTTAAAATACATAACTGCGCTTTATTTTGTGTTCACACAAAGGTATTATACTCCACCCTATTTTTGCTCTCTCACCTAAGGAGCATTGCTCCTTAGCAAAGGACCGGCACTTGGGAAATTTGTCCCTCCTGCCCACTCCTTCTCCCTGAGTTGATGTGTGTAAATTTAGTGGGGATGAATGTTAGATTTCTTTCCTTAGGGACTCAGTAGAACAACTTGGGTTCCCTCCCGACTCTTGGATGAGAAGTGTTTTATTTATCTAGGTAATTTGTCATAACAGGTAAACAAGTCAAATCAATCCCATCAAAATTTCGCAGGGCAGTGAGTGGAACCACTTCATCCAGCCTGAATTTAACTGAAGAGGTGACTTGCAAAACCTGGTGGTGCACTTATGTTGGAATTATCCCTCCAGTGATCTTCATGCAATTTAGAGGCTGTGATTTCAGAGGAAAAGAATGATTACCCAAAGGGTTCCTTCTGCAAGTACATTTTGTTCAGAAAAAAATTATTGGAGCCAGGGAAAAACCCTTCAGTGGAGAGAAGGCAATAACAGTGGAACATTCATCTATTTCTTCAAGCCGTCTTCATGTCCATTTGGCCTACAGAGCTTTATACCCTTTTTACAAAAAGGTTGTATTCACATTAAATAGAATATACTTAACTATGTGAAATTTGCTTTATGCTCTTACCCTTGCTCTGTAGGCTGTTTCTTCAATGACGTGTCACAGATAAGATATTAGTATTCAAGTTTTTGAAGCTGAAGAGCTAGATAAATAATATTGGAAGTGAAGTTAATATACCTCTGAAGACAGTGCAGACAGTTAATACATGTATTGAATAATCATGTGGATAAGCACATGAAATGGAAGGTAAGGATCCTGTGCTGTAGTGGGATTAATTTTTAACAGGCACAAATAATCTTTGCTTGCGATACTAACAGAAACTAACAAAGTGCCGTACAACAACATTTTTTCACAGAGAAGGGAATCTGGGTTAGAAGACAAAGCCAGTCCAAAATAAAATCTAAACTTTTATTTTTCTTTCCATTGCCTAACGTAACTACTTACATAGTAACTGCCAGAAGAATAATTTTTACAAAAGGTATACCAAAAGGCATATCTTACTGCAAACTACTTAATTTTGCCACGGTACAGCACTTACCTTTTAATTTTAGTAGTAATTAAATCCCTTCTCTTGTGGCTCTGAACAAAAGCAGCACAATCTTAACAGCTTCTTGAAACACGTTATACTTTTGTTTTTGGGCAACAGGCAAGGCTGGATAATTTAATTTATTTGAAAAATGTGGTTTGGAGTTGTGTACTCGGGAGGCTGGTGCGCCTGTTGCTAGGTTTGCCTTTCACTGCTATGGCAACCGCCGGGAAGCAGGGCTCAGCAGGAGACGGCCGCCACGCATCCCAGAGGACCCTGTGTCCTTGGGGTTAGCGGGCCGAAGCAAGCAGTTTTACACCCAAGGGTTTGAGCAGAGAGCCGAGTTTTTAAGATCCTGCGGCTTCAGACCCACCCGTCCGTCTCGTTCTCGCTTTCCCCAGGGACAGAAACCGGCGGCAGAGGCTGAGTAGCTCTGCTGTAAGCTTTGCTGTTTTCTAGCAGAAAAAGAAAACTTGTGGGCAGGGTGCCAGAGCCGGGCAAGAGTTTTTAAACTCGTCAGGACTGCGTGCAACCTCACCCATCGGATAATTTCTGAATTATCCAGAAATATGTCTGAACGCGGCTCATGGTATTTGCCTGAGATGCCTCAATAACTTCCAATATTTATTCCAAATATTAATTACTTCTGGCTGGTTGAGGTGTTTACTTTTCTGAGTACAATCATTTTCTATGAAAAGCTGTGTTCTTGCAGATTGTCACTTGATAAAACAGGTGTCTGAGGGGGATTGACTCCGTGACTGTGACCCCAAGCATGTAAGGGACACTGAGCACGTGTGCACGGCTCAGGGATGCACCCACCACCCAGGGAGGCAGTCACCCTACCTGTCTTTCTCTGGGCTTAGATGTTTGACTTGGAAATATTTTGATTTGGGCACTCTGTTCCCTATGCTTGAGCCCAGGATTTCACCTGACCTTTTTCTGTTGGTAAATGTTTACACACATACCATTCCTGAAGGAAGCGTGGTTTTCCCCTTGTTGTAAAAGCCTGCCCACTGGGATGTCTGTGCTTACCTTTGCACAGCAGCCTAACCATTGGGGTGCTTTGCTCTGCCTGCTGTTGGAGGGTTCAAAACACAGACCCTTCTCAGATGGCTTCCAGCAAAGCGCAGTCATCCTAAGGCATAGCCAGGCTGGGATGGGGCACACTGCTGCTAGTGCTTGCTTCAGGGAAAGGATCACAAGATGTGCTGCAGGGGGTGTTAAACACCCTTCACAGCCCCTCTTTCTGAGAAGATTTTTAATTGAGGTGCTAATTCTCAGCTGAGGATGGACGATTGCATTGTTATATGAAGAGTGGATGTTGCTCTTCACTTCTTTAATTTTGCATGTGATTTTGGAGGGCGAGGAGCAGAGGGCATCTGTTTTGATTTTAAAAAAAAAATAAAATTGTATGTAACTGGATTTTTCAAAGGGCCAGATACTGCAAGTACTGCTTTCTGTAATGTTGTTTTACTTTGAGGTAAATGGGGTTTTTACTGATTTAAGGTATACGTCCCTACACGGGGGAGTTTTCAAATGGCTGCTGCTATAATCTGATTTTAAAATTTCTAGTTACTCTGTGTTACTTATGTTCATAGATTAAAAAAAAAAAAACTTAATTTGAACATTTAGATCATAAGCTAGTAGGTTTCTATTTTTAAATACCTTCCTAGATATCAGTTAATAGTTAAACTTCATGATCTGAAACACTTGCAAAACATGAGTGGTTTTGAGGTGGTGTGGCTTTTTTTGTAATGTGTATACATACACATGTGTAATTGTGGTATACATACCCCCAAGATAACAGGCTTGGATTTATTTTATTTTATTAACTGGATTTGTCTACATGACATTTGCAAACCCTCAATTCATCCAGCAGGTAACTTCCAAGGGATGAAGAGAACATGTGTCTCTGCAACTGTCACTTTGTGTTAAGAACTAATATATATCATTAATTTTGTGATTGAATATTCATTTTGGCTCAGGTTTTGGGCAAATTTTGACACAGGTTTTTGGGCTGCATCTATCATGGCCTTAATTTCAGTCTTCTTTCTTGTTTGCCTTCCTTGCTTTTCAAGACTATCTTTTTGGCATGATACAGCCTAAACTTTTCTCCACTTTGAGGCTGCTGGCCAGTACAAGGAGCAGCTGGCCACTGCTGCCAGGACACTCTCAGCAGCCTGAGCTCAGTGCTGCTGCCCCTGTCCACTTCCCATCGCTAGCCCTGTGGAGGAGGTGTGAGCCGAAGTAAAATCCTGGTTATTGGGCACTTCTTGACTCAGAACGGTGTCCTCATCCCACTACATTTTCATTACTTGTAGACCTTTCTAATCTGCTTTCCATACATGGCTAGGTCAAACTGGGGGAATCCAACAGCAGCACCGGCAGCAGCAGTTGCTGCATGCCAGGAGGAGCGCAAGGCCCCTGGCTGAATTCCAGGTCCTGGCACCCTGGGGCTGTGTGCAGGGAGTGCGGCAGGTCCTGTGAGAGAGGTGGGCAGGTGACACTGGTGGAACTGTGGCCCCTTCAAACCACACGGGAAGCCAGTGCTAGCAGTGGTAGCAGTAGTAGTAGCAGTTGCCCTGTGCTGAGAGGAGAATGAGGCTTGCAAGATACTCAGGGGGTGCCTGAGGGGGTTTCTGGGTGCCTGATGCCCTGTGCTGTGTGTGGGGAGGGACCAGGCAGCAGCAAGGATGAGCTGCTGGAGGTCATCAAGACACTGGGTGACTGCAGCTTCACCAGCCAGACCACCAGTCATAATCCCCCACACAGGGAGCTCAAGTGATGGTGACCGTCAGCCAGCCAGCCATGTCCTCTGTGTCCCCTGTGGTGTTAGCACCCACTGGGACTGATGCCCCTAAACAGGCAGAGCTCCCAAAGGAACATACAGCTCTCTAGTTCTCTGACTGCAGGGTGTACCCGAGTTTTCTACCAGTGTCTGAGGGCAGCAGCGAGAACATCTGTGGAAGGTGCACCCAGGTAGAAAAGCTGCTCCACTTGGTGGCTGAGCTTCAGGATGAAGTGGACAGGTTGAGGAAAAATGGGGAGTCCAAGAAGGGGGTTGACTGGTGGAACCATACTGTTCTGTCTGGAACAGAAATGTCAAGTAGGCATAACCCATGACAAGGGGGATCCTGCACCCTCTCCCCACCAGGTGGAAGTCAATGACTTGAGGGACAGAAGTGAATGGAAATAAGTCTCTGCTTGGGACAGTGGGAAAAGTTTCTCCTTGTCTACCTTGCCTTTGGTGCCTTTACACAACAGATATGAGGCTCTGAAGTTGGATTGACAGGGACTTGATGAGGTTGAAGGTGATCCTTTCATGTTTGAGGAGTCATCAAGGTCAGGTCAGGCTACCCCCCCACATCATGACCACCTCCATGAAGGAAAAATGGCAAGTTATTAGAGGTAACTCCCTTCTGAGGAGAACGGAGGGCCTAATCTGCTGACCAGACACACCTTTTAGGGAATTTTGCTGCCTCCCTGGGGCTTGGGTTAAAGACGTTACCAGGAGAATTCCTAGCCTGGTACAGCCCTCAGATGATTATCCACTATTGTTTTTTCATGCGAGTACTGATGAAGTTGCAATGAGAAGTCCAAGGGTGATCAAAAGAGACTTCAGGGCTCCAAGGGTGATCAAAAGAGACTTCAGGGCCTTAGGGAGATTGGCAAAGGGATAGGGAACACAGGTAGTATTTTCCTCCATCATCCTGGTTGTAGGGAATGACGTTGAAAGAAACAGGCAGACCCAGCTTACCAATGTCTGACTCCTGAGGCATGGTGTGCTAACGAGGGCTTTCATGTTGCACCATGGTGTACTGAGTACACTGGAGAGCATCTGAAATGTTTGCATGCTAACACATACAGTATGAGGAATAAAAAGGAGGAACTAGTAGCTTTGGCTCAGTCCTAGAGCTACAACGTCATTGTCATAAGCAAGACTTGGTGGGAAGAGTCCAGTAACTGGAGTGCTGTGATGTATGGGTTATAGGTTCTTCATGAGAGATAGGCAGGACAGACAAGGTGGAGGTGTAGCACTGTATGTAAACGAGGGTTTGGACTGTACAGCACTTGCAGTTAAGGATAATGTGGTTGAGAGCCTCTGGGTAGTGGAAAAACTAATAAAGCAAATGTTGTGGGAGTGTGCTGTAGATCACTCAGCCAGCATGGTGACACCAATGTATTATTCTATAAGGAACTAAGGGAAATCAGTAGATCAGTTGCCCTTGTCCTTATGGGCGACTTCAACTTCCCAGATATTAACTGGGACTATCATACAGCAGACACTAACAGGTCCAGGAAAAGTCTGAAGCACTTTGAAGGTAACTTTTTGATACAGGTGCTAAGGGAGCCACTTAGGAAAGGTACCCTTCTGGATCTGTTGTTGGTCTGAGATGGTCTCATGGGTGAAGTGATGAATGGTGGCTGTCTTGGCCACAGTGATTATGAAGTGGTTGAGTTTAAAATCTTTGGTGATATGAAAAAAACTGTCAGTAGAGCTAACACCCTGGATTCTGAGAGAGCAGAGATTAGGCTGCTCAAGGAGCTAGTTAGTAAGGCCTCCGAGGAATCTGCTTTTGAGGGAACTAGGGTCCATAAATGCTGGTCAATATTTAAGACCCTAGGAGCAGGTAATTCCAGTGAGTCAAAGTGTATGGACTTTGGAAGTAAGGTCAGGTTACACAGGAGGACTACAGAGATACAGTTTACTACTGTAGGGAGAAAACTTGTATGCCCATATTCAATGAGGTTAGTCATGCCACAAATAGAGATGAAGATAAAGCAGAGACATTTAATGCTTTCTTTGCCTTTGCCTTTAACACTAATGATGGCCCCTGGACCTCTCACAACCCTGAGTTGGAGGATGGCAGCTGGGGGAGAGATAAGCTCACAGGTGATTTTGAATTTGTACAGGATTTGCTGCTGCAACTGAATGCACATAAGTCTATGGGGTCCAATAGGATTCATTCCAGGGTACTGAAAGAGTTGGCTGATGTTATTGCAAGACCTCTCTCAGTTATTTGTCAACAGTCTTGGGAGTCTGGAGAGGTCCCAGTCAACTGGAAGCTGGCAAATCATTTGAATTTTAAAGAAGGGCAAGAAAGAAGACCTGGTAATTATGGGCCTGTCAGTCTCACTTCGGTGCTTGGTAAAGTTATGGAGAAGATTATTCTGGGAGTTACTGAAAAAACACTTGAAAGACAATGCAGTCATCGGTCAAAGCCAACACGGGTTCATGAAGGGAAAGTCATGTGTTACTAACTTAATATCATCTTATGAGAAAGTTACCTACCGAGCTGATGGAGGGAAGGTAGTGGATATAGGGGTTTGGGGGATTTTAAGAAAGCTTTTGATACTGTCTCTCACAGTATCCTGTTGGACAAGTGTAAAGCTAGACATTTATACAATATGATGGATGAACAATTGGTTGAAATGTTGGGCTCAAAGCATTATAGTAAATGGGGTAACATCTGGCCAGTCACTAGTGGTATTCCCTAAGGCTCTATTTTAGGGCTAGTTCTCTTCAGTGTTTTTATCAATGACAGACCACAGGAGATGAGTGCACACTAAGTAAGTTTGCCAATGAAACTATTAAAGTATGATGAGCTGTTGATTCCATCAAGGTTAGAGAGGCCTTACAGAGATCTTAGTAGATTGGAGCATTGGGCAATCACCAACCATATGAAATTTAACAAGGACAAATGCCAGATTCTGCACCTGGGATGGTGTAATCCTGGATTTGTCTATAGAATGGGGGACAAGAGGCTGGAATGCAACCCTGCAGAAAGGGATCTGGGAATTTTGATTGATGGTAAGCTCAACATGAGTCAACAGTGTGCCCTGGTGGCCAAAAGGGNGCAACCCTGCAGAAAGGGATCTGGGAATTTTGATTGATGGTAAGCTCAACATGAGTCAACAGTGTGCCCTGGTGGCCAAAAGGGCCAACCCTACCCTGGGGTGCATTGGGGACAGTGTAGTTTAACTGGTCAAAAGAAGTGATTGTCTCACTATACTCAGCACTGGTGAGGACTCACCTTGAGTACTGTGTGCAGTTTTGGGTTCCACAATATGAGAGACAGATAAAAATGTTAGAATGTGTCCAAAGGAGGGCAACAAAGCTGGTGAAAGGGCTAGATGCCATGACTTAAGAAGAGCAGTGGAGGATACTAGGTTTGCTCAGTGTAGAGGAGACTGAGGCGTGACCTCCTTGCTGCCTACAACTTCCTCATGAGGGGGAGCAGAGAGGGAGGTGCTCATATCTTCTCTCTGGTGTCCAGTCATAGGATGCAAGGGAATGGCTTGAAGCTGCATCAGGGGAAGTTCAGATGGAATATTAGGAAAAAGTTTTTCACTGAGAGTGGTCAAGTGCTGGAACAAGCTCCCCAGAGAAATGATCAAGTTCCCAAGTCTGACAGTGTTCAAGAAGTGTTTGGACAATGCTCTTAAACACACGGTTTAAGTTGCCATGTGTGTAGCCAGGTGTTGGACTCGATAATCCCTGTGTGTCTCTTCCAACCTGGTATGTTCTATATACTTGTTTCTCTTTTAGCTGAAAGAAGAAATTAGACATTAAGATATTTCTATAGTAGTGTAAATTACATTTGCTTGTTTTTTCCATGTCTATGTTTGTGAAGCAAGGAAGCTGTATTCCACATTCTTAATGTTTGTAATGCCATGACTGGAAATGAAAGACCTAGAGAGAGAATATCCTGTTTCTAAGTTTTCTCACGATAGTTTTCAACACATTCATTTTTTTCTTACCCTCTGCTACTGCTTAAAAGAATAAAATCTGTTAACGACAGGCATATGTGACCAACAGCTCCTCCTACTTCAAATCTGTCTTTAAGTTTCACTTTTTGGGAGTCCATCCTACATTAACCTTCTGCTAGGGTTTATAACAAACCAAAAATGCAGTAACTATGGTGCTGTGCAAATGTGTGTGAAATTGTAAACTTCTGCGTTTGCTAGTCTGTTGATAGGGTATGGTTGAAATCTACTGGCAAAAGTACAAATTGTAGATTCTCTGAAAATTGAATGAAGAGTTACTTGAAGAGATGTACAAATAATTGAACTGTCTTCATTTAGAAAATAAAGCATCCTGATCTAGCTGATACTTTGGAACAAAGTGAGATCTTCAAATTCTGAGGATTCAATCGGTTCATAAAATACATCAAATAAAAAGATGGTGCTGAATGAATCAGTGGCTTAACCAAAGAAATAAATGTGGTCTAATTCAGTTCTTCCATGTTTAAATTCATCTCTCTTTTCTTTATGGTAGGGTTTTATGGAAGGTTTGGTTTACTTCTTTACAGAGAGTTTAACGTTTCTTTCTCTATTAATGGCTTAGAGAATTCAGCTTAGATATGAGGATTTGGGTTTTTTTTGTTGTTGACTATAGACTGCTTCATTCATTCTGGTCCATTTTCACGACTGTGCCTCTCTGTCACATATGTCAAATATCTGTGTCTCTGGAGGGATCGCTATCACTCTGAGGATTGGTGGGTTTGTTTGTTTTAAGCAAAATATCTGAAAGCTTAGAAAGAAAATAAGAGATTAAAAAAGAAGCAACTTACCCACAGGCCATTTCTGACTGATAGGAATTCAAATAGCTGTGCTTTTTTCCAAGTGAGTGGCCAAATGAAGCTTTCCTGTTTGACATTCTCCCCTGCCTCTCCACCTGTGCCACACAAAGACTTTTAGTGTCTATTGTCTGTTTGAATAAAATGTATTTCTAGGTCAGGCACACCTCACGCTGAAAAGGGAGAGATTTGGCAGGGAGGAAGGAAGAAAGCTTCACTGATCTTCTACTTTTATTCTCAGGCATGATAAGGTTAATGGAGTAGGATCGGTTTACTACAATCAGGTGTGAAAACTAATGATAACTCTCTTCTTTTTAAAGTAACTGTTACTCCTCACCTGAAAGTAATTTCAGAAGTGATTGAATATTCATGAGTTTTTCTTGATAATGGGATAAAGGCTTCTCTTACCTGGTTGTGTTTTTACACATACTATTCAGGAGAACAAGGAAGGTGTCTTATAGGGTATTGAACACTCAAACTTATTTTCTGCAGAAGGAGGAAAAGCATGTTGTATGAGCTGGCAAAAGAATAATAAACCTTGAACAGTTAGCAGGCAACCCGATATACATGATTCTGGAGTTCAGCTCTGACAGCTGCATAAGACTGTCTGTGTATCTCACTAACATTTAAACACTTTTTAAAAAGGATGTAACTAGAAGTCATTGCTATGTTAAAATGGATTTTTTTTTTTAAACTAGATCCACATAGGAAATAGTATGGAGACTTCTACATTGAAATGAATGAATATTCTCTTATTCCAGATAGGCTTCCAGCTAACAGGCAAGCTGTAAATACAACTCTGTGCCTCTGCCCTTCTTTTTCCTTCCTACTCAATCTCCAGGCAGTATCTCTCTCTCCTCCCCTTTTCACCTCCACCACAGCCTGGCAAGGCTCAGTGCTGCTCATCATGCGATCCAGTATCATTTAACTCTGATGCCCTTTCCCTCTCTATAATAGATCAGGGTTGCAATTACTCTAATATCTTTTGTAGCTGGAGTTTTTAGTCATGGTTAAAATGGACATCAGAACTGTGCCCACAACAGGGAAGATTAATTCATTTAAGAAATCACAATTATGTAATAGCTGTTTAAAAAAAAAAAAAGTTATATGTTTTCCTGGTTGAGCAAGGAAGGGAGATGAGAGTCCTGATTTTTGTGCCAAAGGCTGAGAGTGTAACTCTTTCAAGAAAAGGAAAGGTTTGCTTAATTTGTGTTTGTTTGGTGTATGGGGGCAGGGGAGTGAAACAGAGGAGGGGAAATGCTGGTTTGATAACTTTTTTGTTCGTTTTGGAGTGTCTGTTGCATGCAGCTAATGCTCTAAGACTCAAGTCTGTGTTCTCCTGCCTTCTAGGCTTAGTAAAAACAATAAAGAATTTCTGATAATTCACCAAATGGTAAATAATTATTTCAGAGGATTCTCTTATTGCAGTCTAGATCAAGCAAGCTTTTTTTTTTTTTTTTTAACAGCCATTTTATATAGATAGCTATAGTTATGTTAGTTCAGTCTGTGGAGTTACATTGATTATGGGATTCTTAATTGTTTGGGTTTTGTTTGATCAACTGTATAAAAGACAGCTATTGGAGATACAGTTTTGCCTGAAAAACAGGGAGGATGATTGCATTTTGATAAGAGAATCAGGTATTTCATGAAAATTCTGAAGAATACAAAAGGGTTTTTCTGCAAATATAGAAATTATAACCTATTAGGGTAAGATGCTTTAAATGCATAGAGTTTGAGGCTTTTTTTTTTTTCCAACAATGAGGACTTAGTTGTAGTTTGGGCCTATTTAAAATAAATGGTTCAGAACCGTATCAGAGACTCACTTAATGCTGGGCTGCCATGAATAACAATCCCATTTTCAAAGTACCCTTCCCCTACCTCCCTATAACTGTGCTGAATACTAGAAGCAGTTACAGCTGAATATCAACAGCAGTTACAGACAATGTACTGTCCTGCCTTCCACATTTCAAGAGAGACACAGGAGATTTAATTGCTGCTCTTGTACCCTGTCAAAATGATCAAGGGAATGGAGCAGTTTTCTTATCAAGGAGACTGAAAAGGTTGGGGCTCTTTAGTTTGGAGCAGAGATGTCTGTGGTAGGGTAACGACTGAGGCTTATAAAATTGGTGAAGACAAGATATAAATTGTTATTCACTACATCTCACCACAGAAGAGCTAGGAAATTGATTTAAATGGATTTGAAACAGATAAAGTACTTTTTTATATAGTGCATAGTGAATTTTTGGAGGTTCCCGAGATAGACACAATATGAACAGATCCAAAAAAGGCTGGACAAACTGTGATGGATGACTGGTCCATAAACAGATAGGGGATACACAGGGATATGCCTTTTAGCATCCATAATCCAGCTCTTGTAGGTGCTATGGGAGCACAAGAGTAATGAACTGTAGGTAGTGTTGAGCATTGCATGTCCTGCTGCCACTGGGCAAGGTGCACCATGGGCCTGGCCTAGTAAGGCATTTCTTATACTCTTAACATGAGAAATTTCATTTAGTAATCAACTCTTTTTTCTTTTTCTTTTCTACCCGCCCCCTCCCCCCCCTTTTTTTTCTCCCCTAGGGTAGGGGGGAAGTCTAAGCTGCATTTTGACTTAATTTGTAGTCTCAGCTTGGGCCTCAGCTTTCTTACTTTAGCTGTTGTTATACCTCTCAGCTGAAGCTGTGAGCTGCTGGCATGTGGTTTGAAATCCCGGGCTAAAGACTGACATCACCTATAATGTGCAGCAGGGACAGAATAGTGAATCACAGCTGTGGGCAGGGTCTACCTGCCAGTCCTGTACCTGATCTTGTCCTGATGTAATCAAAGCCAGGGTGCATGACTTCTTTGTCTCCTGCCCTTTTAGTGGGTGGCAAAGGAAACCTTTGCCTTCTCTCAGCTGAGAGCAGTGCTGCTTGCTGCTCCCTGGTAGCCAAGGAGAGGATGAGGAGGAGAGAGGTTCCAGACTGAGCTGAGAGGCAAAACTGCTTTTGCCACCAACTAGCTAAGATTATTTTCTCGACTGTGTGACTGCACAGCTCAGATCAGCTCTCCTGTTGCTTTTAGCCAAATCTCAGGGAATAAAGCATGATGGTAAATGATCGATCATTTACC
>VZTL01010857.1:26544-39204 GCA_013400535.1 Scopus umbretta
CCTCCCCTTTTCCTTCACTCAGCGTTGGATCTGACAGTCTCCCAATTCTATTGCAGAATACAGACTACGCTCCGGGTACATGGCACAGAACGGACGTGCATTTGGAAAACCCAGAGTATCATACAAGATGGTATTTAAAATATTTTTTAGGGAAAGGTAATTATCTTTCTGTGAATGGGTTGAAGTTTGAAGCTTTGATCAATGAAAATGCAACATGGCTTTGAATTTCTATTATTTAAATATGGAAAAAAGTATGGTATTAATTTATCATTAATACATTTTCTGTCCTGTACAGAAAACAAGTTCTTGTTTCATGTATTTTAAACCTGAAGACAGAGGATGAGTTTCTCTTAAGTGGTGGAACCCCTGCTACCAAAAAGGGGTGTTTTGAAACCCTTCTTGGCCTTGAAGGCTGTACCTGTCTCTTGGGGGTTTTTTACACATCTGTATATAAATACATAGTTATTTATGTAGATAATTATATATTTTACATATGAATGCACATATTTACATATTTATACACATGTCTCTCTGGGTGCACACACGCAAGCATATGTGTGTGTGTGTGTCTTCTTTATGGTTGATAATGCTTCTTGTTTTTTCCCTGACAGTTCATCAAAATTATATAGGTACAGATGCAGAGAAGAACCCTTTCTTTCTGTCTGTTGTACTGTCTGATCAAAATAATCAGCGTGTTCCTCAATACCATTCAATACTTTGGAGAAAAACAGTAAGAAACAAATATTTAATTGCTGCTCTGACTTTGTTTGTTTGTTTGCTTGTTTGTTTTGGATATGTTTATCATACACTTTTTTTCTTTTCTTCAGAATTTCAGTAATTGATACATATTTTTCATTTTATACAGTAAGAACATATAGTTCTACCATAGTAGATAAAACTAAACTAGCTTTATAGATAACATTATACTGAACTTTCTGACAGAAACTTGGGATGCCAGGTATTAAATTGTTCTTACCTGCAACTCTGTGTTATTTTTAGAAATGTTGCCTAAATCGTTCTTGATTATGTCCTGTGATGAATTTAGGCAATGGCTTCATACTGCTTTTAGGATTTTCTTGTGCAACATTAAGAAAATAGGCAGGTGTCATACTGGTTTCACTCATATTGTTTAATTAATTTTTTTTCACTTAACGTTCCATAAGAACCCTTTATCCAAGCAATTGATTGAAAACTCCCCTGTAGGCATGCATTGTTCACTTTTTTTTTTTTTTTTTAAATAGCTTGTAATGTCTGCTAGATTCAGCAGCCCTCATACTACATGCCAAGGTAGTCAAAACTAAGTAAAAAATAATTTTGCACAATCCATGACTCTTCACATTCAGTTCTGTCCCTCCCACCCCCGAATGGTAATAAATATGGCTAAGTAAAACTAGCATGGGTTTGTTCTTTGGGTTTTTTTTACTTAATTATTTGTATTAATATTCATATTTGAATAAACAGAAAAAGTCAGTGTGTCCTGTAATATCTCCTAGCTTTTTTTCTTTACAGGGTACTCAGAAAATATGTCTCCCTTATAGTCCCACAAAAACATTATCAGTTAAATCTATATTAAGGTATGTATTTACAAATAAGTTATCAGTTAAGATATTTGTCTGTATTCCTTTTCCTGTAATTCAGAGTTTGCGTTGCATGGTTTTCATGACAGATTTATAAAAACAGTAAAACCAGGTTTACAAATCTTAATGATTGAAGGCAGCAAAAAGTGGTTCTAAAGCCTGTTCTGGAACAGACAAAGTGACAACTTAAAATGGAGAAAAATTCTTAGCACTTTTTCTTCAGCAGGGGGACTATATTCAAGTTAATTTGAAAACAGGTGCTAAGTGGAACTGCAGTGGTTGAGAAGAAACATCTTTTTAAATTACATGGACAATAAACAGACCTAAGGAACAGCAGATTTTGACTAGAGAGGTGGTTATTATGTGGCCCTAGCAGGAGGAAGCAAACGGGGAAGAAACCAAGAATTATTTCTTCAGTTGGTTGTCTCAATGTAAATCTCACTATGGGTGAGCTATACATACTGTCAGTGAAGCCAAGAAAATTCCTTCACCCGGCCAGAGTCTGTATGGGCATGCTTGTACTCTGTCCTGCCTCTTTTGTGGCAGAAGAGAATATAAAATGAGCAAGCCCAACACCGTTTCTGTTTCATTCAACATTATAATCAGCTGAAATGTCAGAGCACATGTTTGCCAAGTGTTCATTCAACTTTAATCTGCAGTTTTTATGATCTAATCATGTGATGTCTTTTCTCAAATCCCTCCTTGATAATGATGTCAAATGCATCTTCTATAAGGATTTTACCTCCTCTAGAAACCCAAAAAATGTGCCTTCATTTACCATGCAGGTAGTGTGTACCAGATAAACGGGCAGTCTGCAGGTCTTCAAAAGCTTTGATCTGTATAGAGTATGAGCAAATGTCTCTTCATTGGTTGAAGCTGGTCCACTGGATAACACTGCCAGTGCTGATGTGAGAGGAGAATTTTGAGAACAGGGCATGTATTGTGATGTGAAGTCAGTACCACCAGATCTGGATTTTCCTAAAACTGCACAAGATTTCTGAGAGGTCCCACACCACTGAATTTGCCAGAGACACTAGCAGGGCATTGAGCCTTGCTGCTTTATTCTGATTTCCTGGGCTGTGGCTCTGGTTTGGAGTGTCAAGATGGTGAGTAGAAAACACTTCAGAGCTCTTTCATCTTCATCGAGGTGAGCTAAGTCCCCTCTTCTACAGCACTGGCTTGAATAGTGTTTCTAGCTGTCAGTACTGCCTGCTGTACCTGCATAAGCACCTAGTCTTCCATGTCTACCTACCAATCGTTGAAATACCTCATCCTAACATCCCTTTCTAACCCAGCCTCTCTCTCCACTCTCACTCACATATACATTTTTGGTCAGGCATCCCAGAGTGGAGAAACTGTGTCTTCTGTTAGCTAGGGTCATAACTCTTTCGCTGAAACACCCTCATGTTTCATCCTGTGATGAAACATGTATTTCACAGAGGACAATGCAGGCTTGTTTCAGACCTTGTTCCCCACTTCTCCCAGGGTCTGTGCCACCTGTGATCAGCTGGGTAAATATCATCTCCTTTTGCCCCCTTGGGCTTGGACTAAAATCTCTTCCCTGACTATTCTTTTGCTTTTATGGTCCTTGAGCCTTCCCTCAGGCCTGGTTGATATTCCTTTGACATTTCACCTTGTTTACAGTCAGTGTGAAGCTAGTTACAGAGTATCTCAAAGACTTTTGGTTACATTAATAAATCTGCTTTATCTAAACTAATTGGAACATTTTAATCCCTTTCAAAAGGAACTAAAGCAAATCCTGTCTGAATTGTGATCTAGCATAAGCAATGAGGGAGAGGTGCATCAGATTTGACCTCCCTGTTAGTTCACTGTGCCCCAGGCAGACTGCATTCCAGACTGCATTTGGCACGCCGTGACATGCTGCACAGTTCTATAAACTGATGCTGGGGAAAAAAATGGGCAAAAATAATAGTAAATGCAGAAACAGGAGTTAGGAGAAAATGCTGTAAATTAGATATTTCTGTTTATTGAGGCAGTTGATCTTGCTTCTTATTTAAATACTTTGTTGTGTTCTGTTTGTGGGTCTTTGGCATGTGAATTTGATGCTGAACTGCTCGTTTTTAATTTGCCTTGCCTTGAACTATTTTAGAAGAGAGAGAAGAAAAGCTTACAATATAAAATAGGTTATTGAGTCCTCCTAAAATGCTCACAGTGATTAGGTAGAAAGCGAAGTGAAGGGAGATGGTATAAAGCTCTGTGCTTTATAGGTAAATACAATAAATTTAAACCTGATCTCTATGCAGGGTCTTACTAATTTCTGTTTTTAAAATCCAAAAGAAGTTTAGGAAGTCTTGGAAGTTAGTATTGTGGGAAGGAAATGGCTATTCCACGAAACATTCCATCTAAGAGAGGCTCTTTGAACAGTTCCTTTTGTGAACAGTTCTAACTGCAACCAGTTAGTGGTTTCATGTTTAAATGTATACTTGCCCTTCTATAAAGGAGTATTTCATTTGCATTTCAGTGCTATGAGTCTTGACAAATTTGAGAAGAGCCCAAGGGAAATTTTTCATCCTGAGATACAAAAGGTAGGAGGTGACTTCTTGTTGTGTTTTAGCCCCTGTTGGNCTTTTTTTGTTTGGTTGTTTTTCTTTATTTTCTGGAAAAATAAGTCGTTAAGTATAAGTGCTACTAGTTTATTTCTTTCAGTAGCAGGATAATAACGATGAGTAGGGTTACATGATACTACAAAGTAAACTGTCCTTATTAGTTGAACTGGCCACTTCAGAACAAAACTTAAATATACAAGGATATTACAATTTTATTTGTGTTATCTTTAATACCAGAGTGCTAAAGATATTGTTTTGTTTACAGGATTTATTGGTTCTTGAAGAGCAAGAGGTAAGTGTAAACTTACATCTCCTAGCTCACAGACCTGTTCAATGAATACAGCTTTGTATTTGAAATATTTGCACTGACATGATTGTGACAACTTACAAATCAATCGCTTATTGCAGCAAAAAAATGTAGTATTTATTTGCAACATATGAGATCAAAAATCATTTTAAGCACCAACTTGATATATCGTATTAATAGATCACCAACTTAGTATATCATAAAATTCATAATCTATGATCAAAGGTAAATTATTAGGTATCCACTACTTAGGCATGTAATGGAGTTGGTATGAAATGTATATTCCCATGTGTAGCATGTATACTAAGGTACATATATAAAAGTCCTTGGAGAAAACATTATTTTAGATCTTTCGTTTGATTGCCTGCTTATTATATAATATTTGGTTTTATTTCTCAGGGATCTGTGAATTTTAAATTTGGAGTCCTTTATGCTAAGGATGGACAGCTTACAGATGATGAAATGTTCAGCAATGGTGAGTTTTTCACCTTAATTGTTTTATTCATCCGAATAAAAAAAAAAAAGTAGGATAATGCCTACATGCGGAAGCCAGAAAGAAGGTGATGGTTATGTGAACAGTAGTTTTGTTAGGTTTTCATGTTCATGTTGGGTGACAAATTTTAGTTTATAATCTTCTATTTCTATAAAAGGTTGCTGTAGGAAACCTACTATTACAACTTGGAAGATACTGAAATTTCTTTTCTAGAAATAGACTATGCAATGTAAGATTTAGAAAAAGGAAGCAATTGAAGGAGGTGACCCATGTTACATGCAAAACGGCACTGTTTCTAGTTCTTTCACTCCTATGTTTTTGCAGCATGATCATGTTCTTCTATATACTTGAACAGTGCCTTGGAGTTAGCAAAAGAGATAACTCTTTAATGTCACATGATGATGCCTATTCTGCAGGGCTGGGATGCTGTTTCTGTAAAGGCAGAAGGCTTGGATGACGTGAGGAGAAACTAATTCAGCTGAAACATTTGTCCTTGTGTCCTGTGTTCCTGTATTTTGATTATTTTTATAGGTGTTCTGTTACTACATGCACTTTTCTGTTGTAACATTTCTCCCTTTCATGTGTAGAAACCGGAAGTGAAAACTTTCAAAGATTTTTGCATCTCTTGGGTGACACGATTACTTTGAAAGGATGGACAGGCTACAGAGGAGGACTGGACACTAAAAGTAAGAACTTACCTGAAGCAAAAAAAGTGGGGGGGCTGCAATGTAAATGTTTTTGCTTATTGCATGCATGTATTGTATATATTGTAGAAATAATACAATCCCAAAACATACTTCCTCATATGCATACTAAATGCTCTACTTCACCAGGAAAAAGTCAGGTTAGCTTAAATCACCAGTATGGAATGCAGTTGAAGAAAAGTATTTATATGACTTGTATTTTCAAAGTGAAAAGTTCAAGTTTAATTTTATATTGGAATGGGGTGAAGAATGGCCTGTCATGTTACTTGCTTCATGATAGTAGGGCATAATGGTTTGAAGAACCACGCGTGATTTTAGGAGGCTAGGTGAAGCATGTCATGGGTTTTAAGCGTGTGAATACGCAGATTAGGTTGCAAACTTGGGTTTGGACCCACGTAAAACATGCAGCATGGACATTTTCTAAAATGGAGCGAAGAAAAGATGACTAAAGAAGGTTTGGTAGGAGGAGCTGAAATATCTTTTGACCATTACAAAACTTAAAGGACATATTCCTGCTGAGAATGTTGTCTTCCCTTGCAGATGATACAACAGGAACCTGTTCCATCTATACAGTTTTTCAAGGGCATGAAATTATGTTCCATGTTTCAACCATGTTACCATATTCTAGAGAGAACAAGCAGCAGGTACATGGTTCTCTCTCTCTTTCTTCTTGTCTTTCTTCCTATTTTTTTAAATTTTATTTATTTATTAAATCACAAACTCCAGAACTTTAGAAGAAAATAAGGGATTTCTTTCCTGTTAATATTTGAGAAATGCAAGTCTTAAGACTTTTGCTACATTTTTTTTCCCTCAATATTATGCTTAATGCTGAAAATTTCATGTTGTTTGTTAGAAGGCTATGCATCATACCATCTCTATTAAGGTAGAAAAGACACTTGCAAAGAAGGTCAAAATTGATTGACTGAGAAGTGATTGAATATTCTGTTATTCAGATGACTTACAGAGCTTCACTGATGCAATTATTATTACCTCAAAGAATTTAGGAAGGCTGGAAATTAGACTTGTGTGAATTGTCAGAATACTCACATACGTAACACACAACTTATACGTGGGTAGCAGTTTGTTTAGCTTGAAAGAAATTCCCTTCATGAGCATGTTAATGGCAAGTATTGTGCATTTGCTCTAAAGCACTGCTGTTGCCCTCTCATATATTGGCTAGGTGGGTTCTTGGGTACTTGTTCAAATGTGCTTTCATCCATTGCTTGAACCTTCCTATGCATTATATGATGAAAAAAATACTTTATAAGCGCATGCATTTACATATACATCACACATCCATAATGATTTACCTAAAATTACTTGCAAATTACTTGTTTGACTGTTTTCTTATTTAAGTAATAAATTTATATTATGTATTATTATTATTATAATATAATTAGATGATATAATTATATTGTCCTTTTTTTATTTCCAAGTCAGTTTTCTCATGCTTTTGCCTTGGATTGATGACAAGATTGCAGCAGAAAACAGAGGCCAATCAGAACATTTATTGTTTTTAAAGAATAACTCAGCATCAGGGTTTTTTTCATTTTATTTCAAGAGGTGGATTTGCTTTTTTGGAATGCTAGGTGTTCCGTGCCCAATTTGTGAATATTAACTGTGGAAATTATGAGTGCTTTGCTAACTTAAAAATGTGCAATAGCTGCTGTTGAAGCAGCTGCCTTGTGTGTGCACCATGGCATTACTAGGTTTACTTGCTTATAGCTAAGTAATAGTTTTATACTGGCTTCAATCATATTTATCATAATTTTTCTGTTTGCAGTTTAGGAATATAGTTTTACCATTCTCTCGCAGATCTGTTAAGGTATTTATTTATGTCTTTTAAGTCATTCTGTCTGTCTCCTTTTTTTTTTTTTTTCTCTTTTCTTTTTCTTCCCCCCTTTTTTCTTTTCTTTTTTTTTTTCCAGGTAGAAAGGAAGCGACATATTGGAAATGACATTGTCACTATCGTATTTCAGGAAGGCGAAGAGTCTTCTCCAGCATTCAAGCCATCCATGATTCGCTCTCATTTTACACGTATCTTTTTCCTTACATTTTCTAGTGGTTTGTTTGTTTGTTTTTTTTTTTTTAATCAGTATTACTTTTAATTCTACCCTAAGTCCTTCCTGCATGCTGTTTATGGAAGTGAAAACTATTTTAGAACAACAGTTGCATTTTTGTGTTCTTTACCTTCAGCTGCTTGACTAGGAGTCTCTAAGTCTGCCTCATAAAACAGTTTTTATGTTGAACCACTTAGAAGATAAGGTCAAAGCAAGATTGTGATTTTTAAAGCATGTTTTTATTGCAGGCATTTCTTTGGATCACTTCACAAATTAAATTTCATACATTTTCATAAAATATAAATTCATAAAAACATTTCTGTTAGTGATATGAATTAGTTTGTCATTAACTACTGAATGTTACCTTTTAATGTTTAGCTGCTGTTTATTTTAGGTATTTATGTATTTTAGATCAGTCTTTCTCAAATCTTTCAGACCATAAACCACATACTCTCCAGATTTTTTCAAACTTTTAGTTGAAAACATTGGAAGACAATATGATTCTAAAAACCAGCTGCCAATTGCTTGGGGTTATCATGGGGTCACGCTAGTGGTCCATAGATCCCAATCTGGCTTCTTTTAGGCTAGATGGAATGGTATGAAGAAAAATGGATGGAAAGAAGAAAACTTTATTTCTATCTGTGCTCTGTTGCTGAGTTTTTAAAAATGATTGCAAAGCTTATGACTTCTAAACCTAGTTCTCAGGCTAACCAACTGTTGTTAGAACTTCCTTGCTAGTTTCTTCCATGGCTGGTCTTACTTTCTAAATTTAAGCTCTTAGTATTAACCTCTTTTACTCTAATGGAAAAAGTGACTAGAACAAAAAGAGTTCCACAATTAAAAAAAAAAAATCTTTAGGTATCAAAGGAACCTAAATATCATTAATAAGAAATGTTTACCAAGTCAATGTACCTCTTCATCAGAGTGTCAGCATTAGTAAAAAGCAATGATTCTTCCCTTCCTGCTGTTAGAAGGACTTGTTATAATATAATTGATACACCCTACTCTTCAATTTTTGACAAACATTTTGAGGTTCAACTATCCTTGGTATAATAATGAGTTGGAGGGGCAGGTGTGCCCTAAATCCATAAGGATGTGTTATCATTTAGGTCTTTTTAAGTAATCCACAGCTGGTTGATGGACATCGTGTCACCTTCCTAATGTTTTCAGTTGACAGGGATATAAAGCCAGGGATAAAGGTGTCTGCAAGAAAACAGGGGGTTGACACTGATCTGTGTCAGATGTGGTAAATCTCAGAGCTTGTTGAATCTGTCCTAGTGCTTCTTACTCACTTTCTTATATACTATGGCACCCCTTTTTTATTACTTCTAAAATGGGAAAAATGAGCATACAGATATCCCACTGTGCTGTCCTATACAGCAATGATAGCTGCTACATGTAAGGGTTTGCCATGAGTCGTCTGTGGGGTAGGACTGAGTTGCCCAAATAAAGGCATCCAGCACCAATTTGTATGTCCCAACATATCTGAAATGTCTGTACAGGTCTGGCAGATATGACTGAGGGCCTACGGGAGATCTGTGCCCCTTTTGGAATAGCAGCTGGAGAGGAGGCAATATACTCTCAAGCATCTTAAATAGCACTGGATGCTTACATTGAAATAATTGAATCCCATAATAAGTCTTTTTCATTGTGCAGTCTCCGATAGTGCTGATCACGGCTATTGGCAAAGGTCTCTTCATTCTATCTGGAACAAACCCATACAGCCAATTAAGTTATTCAGACTTACGCTTTCTTTGACACTGTTTGTTAGGGCTGAAAATTTAGAGACGGTGTTAAGGAAATCTGTCAAAGCAAGAAGCCTCTAATTGGTTCCATAAAAATATCTTGCAAGGCAACCATAACGATTTCTCTGATTCCCCCCCCACCCAGATTTTTCCAAAGTTATGAATCAAGACTGGTAATACATTTTTGTGTACTTGCACTTTAAATCCTCCTCTCTATTTTCTCATAATTCTGTTAGCTAAATTATTTCACTGGAATCTTTTCTTTAATGGAAGCTTTGGTATAAGTGAAGTTCGGAATCAGTACTTTTTTATCAACTAAAAGAATTTTTAATCACAAGTCTACCAAATGCGCACACAAAACTATATAGCATGTTTTATGCTTCATGTAATGGCAAGATGTCTGTGTATGTGGCGCTAGCTCAGTTTTTAAAACTGTTGATCAAACACAATAAAATTTTGTATGGGACTTCCTTTATAAACATTAAAATGTGTATACTCTAGAATATTTTATATATTTACATTGATTAATATATTTTACCTTTATTAAATCTGTGATCTGCTGCAGGAAGAAGAGTGTATTAAAATACATGTGAGCTTCATTAGTACTGGATTAACTTCCTTAACTGCATGGCAGATATTTTTGCTTTAGTGAGATATAATAAGCAGAATGATAGTTACAGGTATGTGCTGATTGTAACAAATAACTTCACACTGAATTTCTGATGGCTTAGAGATAACAGGAAAGCATTTTGTATTGTCCACCTGTCTGTATGCCAGGAAGCCAAATTAACTTACAAAATTGAAGAGCAATATGGACCTGGATACAGATGGCTGTAAACTGTCTATGAATAAGTTGCCTGTTGCTAACCATCAGAAAAATGAAAATCTGGAGCAGGCATAAGCTAAGGGGGCAAAACAAAACCACTTTTTGGATGAAATGTAACAAAATGATGGAAGATATGCCTGGAACATTCTGACCTGGTGAGATCAATGACATAGTGAACTACATGTATGATGAAAGTTAATTAGATGTGATGTTGTGATATCCATGGACTGTGGATCCTTACAGGTCTGGGTTTGGTTGTAACTAAGCAAACCAGTTCATTTTTAGGGATCTTAATAGAGTACTTGTACAGTTGGACATCACATACTTAAAACCTAGAGGAATTTTGCTGGTAAATAATGTGTTCTTGATCTGTTTTTCAGTTAGCCTTGGGACCCTCACACTTGGAGGCATATGCTGTCCAAGTCTGAGTCTGTTATGTCTCACCAGAATCTGAAAACCAAGCATTTCTGCAGCCTCCTGCCTAGGCTTTAATGAACAAAGAGGCTTTAACCAAATAGTTAATCTCAGCTATTGGCTTGAGATTAATGGTGAGATCCCAGAGATATCTGTCAGTCTTGAAAAAGCAGAGTGGCAGTGGGATGTCATTGTCCGAGCCCATGGGAGGGATTCACTTTGGCCTTGAACCAAATAAGCAGTAAGGAGAAACAAAAGAGCCACCTTTTAGCTAACAGTGTGTGCTGCAGTTCTCAGTATAGGATGTAGACTTGCCACTGTTATTTCTCCTTTACAAAGTACTAGCAATGTCTGTGGGGATCCCTCTCCTACTGAAAGTATGCTAAATCATTTACTACTTAGACAAGGTCAAAAAGAAATGGGAGAATTGTGTTCTCTTTTGGATATGTGCCTGAGGAGAGGATTGGTTAGGTTTGAACTTACTGCCAGCTCAGATGTTGAAGTCTCTAATGGCTAAAGAATTTATATTAGGAAATGAAAATGTTTGGTTTATCCAGCAGTAGAAAGGAAATTTCAGGGCATGAAACTAAAATTATGCCTCAAACTGGAACGCGCGCGCGCGCGCGTGTGTGTGTGTGTGTGTGTGTGTATTTGTGTATATCTACAACACTGAAAGATAAAAACTTTGCAAGATGGAAGGGTGAAGTCAATGTGTTAGCCTTTAAATGCAAATTTCTAATGGCTGTGTGAACCTGCATGAAATTAGTTACTATTTAGCAAAATATTTAGCAGACTGTTAGCAAATCATTCTACCCCACATTTGCAGGACAAAGCTGAAGGTTGATGGCATTGGGTCTGCTCCTTTGAGGTGAACTACTAGTTAGCTTGTAGTGAAAAGAAAGAAACTGAACTTGGAAATGGGTTTCAGGAATACAGGGTCCTTAGGTAGATTAGTTTTGTTTCCTCCTTCCTTGACAGTTCCATAACTCTGAGGACTCAGGCAGATTGTGAAAGAGACCAGCAATATCTCTGGAACTGATCACGTGGCACTAGTGCTTTTTTTTTTTTTTTAACAACCCGTATCACTTTGACAGCTAAGAAATATAGTACAAGTGTAGAAGCCATTTTTTTAGCCTCACCCTCGATGCACGATACAGACCACTGATACCAGCTGTGGTCCAGGTTTTCAGAAGCTGCTGCTCAGATCCAATCACGTGGTTCCAACCATTCTGACATATGTAAATTCTGGCTTGCTTTGGAAGTTTTTTATACTTAATAGGCTGAGCAATCTTCATGGTCATTGAAGAACCTATTCTTCTTTCTGAAATAAAGATTACTGGAACTTTTTGTGTCCTCAAAGATACAGGACTGACTAAGCCTTCTTGCCTAGCTCCAAAACTTGATCATTAGTAGTAAGAATTTGGTGCTTTTTGTGCAACTGCAACTCCACCTACTCATTTATGAATGTTACTTGAAATCATCTGCAGTGCAAATGTGGAAATGCACAAGAATGTGAAGGCGAGAAGGAAATAGATTGATATTAACTGGATTTTTCAAGAGAGCTTGCTGATAAATATGTGCGCTTTCTCCTGTCTTACGTTTTTCTTCGAGTCCCTTAGTATTTGAGAGTCTTTATTTTGAGGCATGCTGGAGAAGAAGATTCATACCATCTTTGTTGCTCTTGATGTGGAGTAAGAGATGAGACAAAGCATGTATATGCCAAATAGGTGCAGGAGTTGAAAGTCTGCAACTGGGTGATGAGGTACATGTATATCCATAGGGGGGAGATATATATATATATGGACAAATACATCTCAAAAGATTTTTTCACTACAAATAATTTTCAATATAGCAAAGAAACTTAAATCTTGATTCACTAAGATGAGAGAAATACATATTACTGTGTTTCTCCAGCATGCCGTTAAATCTAGCACCAGAGAAGAATCAAACAGTGTCCTGGTTTCAGC
>VZTL01010858.1:0-23994 GCA_013400535.1 Scopus umbretta
AAAAAAAAACAATTCATAAAACTAAACCCTGGAGAGGACAAAAAGTGCCCCAAAAAAGAATAAAAACCAGCATTCCTAAAGCAAGAATACTGCATTGACCCTTGCATGCCTAGCTGAAGTAGGTACAGCTGATTCTTTTCTCAAAAGCTTCCACAGCAGTTTACAAGCGCAGCTTTAGGCAATTGGAGCTACATTTGTAGACACTGGTTCTGACAGGAAGACCCCCACATCCAGGTTTAAAGCATCCTCAACATATCCTGCAAGAATATAGGCAGAGGGCAGATCAGAGTACGAAGGCATATAGCCTTTGCTGCTTCAAAGTGCTCATTTCTCTGATTTGAGAAAAACGGGTGTTACTGGAGGTGGGGGTGGAATTCAGATTAGAGTAAAAAAGAATTAAGAATTTGCTTTAAGAGGATTTAGGGAAATGTCTGCAAACGTCAATAGAAAAGAAAAAAATTATAACAATGCTTGAAAGCATGTCATCGTGAGGATGAAAAACAGAATGCAACAATAAAAACTATAGCAATGAAAAAAAAAAGGAAAACAAACAGCAATTACTGTTAGGAGTGATAAAATGTAGAAAACACACACAGGAAGCTGGAGGCTAGGAAACAGACTTCTGGCAGGACAGAGGCCAACAGCAATGTCAAGGGACATCACTAGATGAAGACAAGCTGTTGATGCAGAGTAAGTGCGAAGTCTTCCGTCAGTACATGTGCATTTGAAAATGTAGTGGCTGAACAACCAAGAAACATACGTGCAATGAAAATTATTACATAAGTTGTATAAGGAATAAATATTTTAAAATCAACATCATTAGCTAGCTAATGCTAATTTCAACAAGTCTTGGAATACTGAGGAAATTTCAAAACATTAAGAAAAGTGCTAATATTATGCCAATATTTAAAGAGAGAGTGTTGACCCAGGTAACTCTCAACCAGCTAGCCTGACATCTATCCCTGAGAAATCAGGTAAAATAACAGAAAGTTGATACAGGATTTGAGCAATAAAGAATTAACGGATGAGAACATAATTAATGCCCGTCAAGATGGTGTTACATAAAATAGGTCATGCCACACAAACCTGATTTCATTCTTTGCGGTGATTATAAATTTGGTTGTTAAGGCAACTACATAGATGCAATGTCCTTAGTTCCATCTGTCCAAGGCCCTATTGCCATGAAGATTTAGAGCTATTAGGCAGAGTCCAATGTGGTGTATGCTGAATGTCGGGAATTATTAATCACCGGAGCAGGTAGTGTAATTTCAGCAGTGCATTTATTCACTGCAACTTTTTTACCCAGCCTCTGAATGCACCACAGTGCGTTACAGAAACATCTGACCAAGTATTAAGAATGAAAATTCATTTATCTGGAAGCACAATAGATTAGTCTGAGCAGCCCTTGAAACTAGTGTGACTACTGCTGCTCACACTGTTAGCTCCACACTGATATGAACACAGAACCTCTTGGCTACTACCTCTTCTTGCTGGCATCACGTTAGCCTGCCCATCTGTCAGAGGTGGCTAAACATCACCAGAGTGATACACGCATTCACATCTCTCCAGTAATTTACACAAACTATTAAGACGGTAGGAAAACTTTTCCTTGATTGTCCTTCTGGGTGTGACCATAGAGTTCACTCGCTACTGACCGCTCTGAACACTTGATGGGAGTGAGATCCCACCGTCTACTGGGAGCAGCAAGACAAAAGACTGTGGCAGGACAACAAAGTCTGGTGTGGCAGTCTATGAGGGCCCGAGGCTTCTTTCACACGGTTTCTTCAAATCCAGAGTTAAAACTTGATGCTGATGGATCCATTTCTTTGGTTGCCCCCCTGCTGACCTGCAGACCATTCAGTGATAGAAATTTTTAATGTGCTTTTACAGCCATCAGCCTTGTAGCCCTGTTCTGGAACAGCCAGTTACACTGTTAATTATTTATCTTTAACCTTTCTGTTAACTAAACCAACCCATTTACTGACATCAGTTATTTTACACTTTCATGAAGTGAAAGGCAGCATGCTGATGTTCTACAAGAAGTGTTTTAAGTGACCTCTGTAAACAGAATTTAGTAATCATAAAATTATTGGGTTCATTACCCAGGAATCTCTGTAATGGGCTGGAGAAATGCAGTGCATACCAGAAGCTCATACGTAAAACTAATTTAATAGGATTCTCTGTCACTGACCAATGCCTAGGACAAAAGTAGGAATGATGAGAAGTTATCACACGTTATCCCTATGCACTCTTCCCCTGTTAGTAGTACAACACAATAAAAACTTTGTGATCTTATGAGCAGGTTAATTACAGAGCAGAGTAAATCTTGTTTCCACTGCATATAGCACTATGGATATTAAAATAAAAACATGTCCATGCTTGCAAACAGCAGAGAATTAGAAGCTATGCTGATGAAAAAGACAAAGCCAATCAGATTTCTAAAAATATTAGTATTCTGGTAGAGGAATTGTTTCCAACCCCATCCTGTTGCAGACCTTCACTGATAAAAGGAAACAAGATCCTAATATGCTGCCATAGTAACAAGTGTTTTTGCCAGGTTTTGCATTTAAACAGACCGTGGCTGCTGAATTTTCAAAGCTAATCTGTCTATTGCCAGTTTCTCTGTAATAGCTTGAAACACAGCTCTCATCTCTTAAATTTATAGATTCACAGATGACCGCTCTTCTCTCTCTTTCCTAGGATTAGCTGCAGCATTTCCTATCAACCCCAGACTAAACCAGCAATTCTCTTTGTTCCATATCGTATGCCAATGATCTCCATTTATGGTCTGAAAATACTTCATAATCCTATTTGCTGTTTGGCTCATATGATAGACCACTTTGTATTTGGCTTCATTTCTTTGGAAAGCGCTAGGTATTTTTTGTTAATCTAAGATACACAATCGCTACATACAATTTCGAGGACGAAATTTAAAAAAACCCAAACAGTAGGGCCGAACCAGAAGGCTTCTGCAGTATTATCAAGGATGAATGACAATAGCCACCCAATATCATACCAATGCCAAGGGGTAAAAGTCACACGCACGTCTCAGTTTCTAAGGGTTGTGTTGTACGCCCGATTGGACTGGCAATCTCATAAAGCGTAGGTAATCAGACAAGATCATCACTGATGAAGATCTGGTGTGGAGACTTGACACTGTGCATGTACAACTGACTTTTTAAGATCAGAATTTGAGCTAATTACATACGCTCAGCACGAACATTGGGGTATGTTTCTGTTTCTCCTCCTGGGCGTGGGGCATGCAGCCCTGTCAGATGCTGCTCTTGGCCAACATGCATTCCCCTCGCAGGCAATCCCACGTGCCCGCCTGGAAAAGAAGTGACTACCACAGCTTGGCAGCTACTTTTTAAAGCCACCGTGAAGCAAGATCAGCAACTGCTGACATGGAACGTTCCCCTTCCTCTCACGTTACCCGGTTAGTTTCAATCAGGTGAGGCCAGCGCTCGCGTGGCTCTGCCGACTGATCTCCAGCCCCAGTGCAGCGCCACTGCTTCCCGCGGAGACGCGCCTGCGGTTCGCCCAGCCCTTCAGGGAGGCATTGGAGAGCCTGGACAAACAGGCACGTGCTGAGACATCGGATCCCTTACTCGGTACTACCTGGGAGTCCACATACTCCTGCATTTGCCAGCTTGGATTAGTCCTAAAAGTATGATTTTCTTAAGGTCTGTTCGTATTTTCCGCATTCTATTTTGCACGCTCTGCTCTTGCAGCTTTTAAACAAAACACATTTTAAAATGCCATTTGGAAATAACGATCAGTAGTGTTGAGTGACAACTGCAATGTAGCTAGAAGGGCTTGCCTGTGCGAACCCTCTACTGTAGTTTGAAACTCTGGCAGTGGTTATATTCTTCTTTTTTTAAGAAAGATACAAAATTGTGACACTCCAGGACACGGTTTAGTAGACATGGTGTTTTGGGTTGACGGTTGGCCTAGATGATCTCAGAGGGCTTTTCCAACCTTAATGATTCTATGATTCTATGAAAATGTGGGCTTTCTCCAGTTGTCAGAATGCCCTTGCGGTCCGATTTGAAATACTTGTAATATTGCATCAAGCTTTGTCATAATTCTAGAGTATTCCGCTTCACGACACAGCGAGTAATAAAACCCACTGTTGCTGCAATATGCTGTGAATTTATTAACAAAGAAAACAGACCAAAGAGATGTATTTTTGGACCACTTGCTGTGGGAAGGCCTGCCTTCATGCAGTCCTACCACAAGGTATGAATCTCTGGCTGAATCTCTCAGTATTATCCAGCATAGAATTTAAATATAAGTACTGGGTAATAACAGGGGTTGGAACATTCATTTAAAACCATCAACTTTTGAGTAAACCCCCAACGCTCTGTACTAATGAAATAACAAACTCTTAATTTTGAAACTTCCTCTGCTTAATAAAGCCATGATGGACAAATGATACTGACTTGACATTTGAATATTTTATGAGAGATCCAAGACGAGCATTAGACTAGGGAAATGCTCATTATTTGTCTTCTGAATTTTCAAGTCAACTTTTTAGGCTTTCCCCTCTTCTGCTTCTGTTTCAGGCTGTTGTAACAGACAGGTGTACTAAAAAGTTATTACTTATCATATAGACAAAATAATTCTTAATTAAAAGCAACTAGCTGCACTAGAAATTTGAGATCAGGCATTAAACATACGGCCAAGATAAGTATTTAAATTGAATCATCTTTTTTAATACTTACATTTTACAATCTATGGACCCTGGGCTACTCAGTTATCCATTAAGTAAATTCAAGAAAAACTATTATTTGTTCCCAAGGTAATTCAGAAAGAGAGGAAAAAGCAGAATAAACAAGGACAAATAAATTCACTGCTGAGCAAGAAAAGTGAGATGATGTAATTAACGGAACTCAACCTATGCATTTTCCAATCCTTTTCACTTGTTGTTACCTTATGGCAAAGTACTTTGTTCAGGCGAAAGATTACGCATTTTTTATAAAAGAGACCATACAAAGACACAGAGTGGACCTGGGAAAACAACAGTAACAAGTTGTGTAGCATCCAGTATTTCAGCTAAAGTCAATCAAACCAAGGTGCAAAATGCAATTATCAGCTGGAATACAAAAAGGATCCCAATGGACAGAAGCAGCTCCTCTGCTTCAACAGCCATCTGGCACATGTTGCATGTAACACCACTCACCACACTAAGAAGTCTTCAGATACCACAAGGCTCAAGCTGGTTGTCGCTCTGCCACCTACGTTATTGTCATTTAAAAGAGCTGCGAGTCAAGCAACATCAGAAACGCCGAAACTAAGCGATCAGCTTTTCGCAACCATACCAGTAACCATCCTCGAAGCTCCGACTCCCAATCACACAACCCAGGCTGCAGGTACGTGTCACTACATAGGACAGCAGCATTGCCTTGAATTGCTGGGGCCAGACCTGTTTATTTTAGTTGAAGCCACAGTAGAGATGAAAAGCTGTATCGAGAATTTGATGGCAATGTAAAAGTTTGAAGGGCTAAGACATACCGTTCTGTGAATACGGGGGTCGAAGAGATGAGAGCAGGAAAGTGATACCATCCGCCTTAGAAAAAAAGGGAAAATATTTAAAGCACTAGAGAAAAATAAAATTGCACAAATGGTAAATAAGGATGACGGGATGAAAGACGGCAGAGGCGGTAGGCCAGAGCACTGCTCACCCTCCTTGAAGAAGTATTTGACAGAAAAGGAACTGGAGAACTGTGTTAGCAATATTATGAAGGGAAGTAATAATATACAACAACATTTCCAAAAGCTTGCTTTAAGTTAAGGCAACCCGAGACTGACAAACTTCCTGTTGGAAGCTGCAGGTCCTCAGCTGCTCCACTGAAAGAAGTAATAAATTGGTATCTGCAGTCGTTATCAATTGTATTCTTGCTTGGAAGACATATTATACCTCAGACACTGAAGGCCACATCCTCCTTAAAGTTGATTAGCAAAGACCCAGGGTAAAAAGAAATATATCATGTATATGTATTTCACTGGAAATAGCATTGAAAAAAAAAGAAATATTCTGTTTAATTGATAACTTAACTGATAACTACAGTTATTGGCACAGGTTAATATACTTTTTAAAACCTTGTGAAAAAGGCATTTAGAAATAAGCTTATCTTGCTAATACTTTCAAATAAAGCACATATATATATATATATATATTTGTAGTAAATGGGACTAGCCAATAACAAATATCATGGCTAACGTCAGAATGTCAGCCTTTAAAACGTTAATAAAATTCCACAGATAAAAGTGTCAATATTCGCTACTATGAACAGCTGCTAACTGGTAGCTTTCGGTTTTTACTTTTTGGAATTGTGTGCTACCTGAAGGATTCACAAGCCAAAGCACATGCACTTACTACTTTTCATTTGCTTTCCCTACGCAAACTGGATTAGTGCCTAATGAATTGTTTATATTTTCAGTTTTATTTACTATATATAGCACAGTCACAGAAACAGGCATAGGATGAGGCAAATATGATTTTACATCCTTCCTAGTTGATTACATTTCCTGTAAGCTTTCTATAGTGTTACTAACAGTATTTCTGCAAATTTGCAGATGATTTCTATGATATACCACATGACACACTCATGATATCAGGAGGATTATACGATGTACCATGGATTCACAATCCTGCCACGACAGTACTGGAAAATACTGAGGTCCTAACTGATTACTTACCATTTGACTCTAGATGTGGGCAGTACAGACTTGAATTTTTACCTGTTCAAGTGGGAAGACTTTTCTCCACCCCAAAGATGTTTTAATTACCACAAGACTCACTGTGACTTACAGAAACTCTTACAATAGTTAACTAGCATTTCTAATTCTTGCTGCTTAAGTTTCTTGCCATTTCTTCTCCTACAATGTCACACACTGTACATATACCACTATACTGGAAATCATGTTTGGTAGATACCAATTTATTTTTCATGTAAAGTCTCAGCGAACAATCATTTAAATCTTATTTTTTATAGTAAAGCATCCAAATATTAGATATTCTGGCATTAGCAAAGCTATGAATGTGGCTATCCTAGGTTTGAGGTGGCTTTTGAATCTTAACTGCAAGATTGCAAAATTATAGTTCACGGATCTATATGTGAGCCATTGCTGAGAAGACTAGATAGTAGAAGTCTCATTAGACTCAGAAACAACTGGAATTTTTATTTTTGATTGCTCAGTAACTAGCTTAGGAGTCGAGTCTGCGTATTGGTTGAAGATGTCCACAACAGCAATAGTCAAAAGTAGAAACATGCCATCTTGAAATGAAGGAACAAACCTTGGCAGGTATTTAGATCTTGTATAAAACGCCACCCCCTATTAAAATAAAGGACAAACTGCACATATAAGTTGTGTTTCCGGTGGCTGCATTTTCTTTTTCCTGCAAAGTAGCTGAAGAGATATTAGTAAGTAACATCCTGAACTAAAATGAAGAATGACTGACCTTGCATAACGTTCTCTGTATCCAGTCAAAAAATAAGTAATTAATGTATCTGGGAGAGGTTTAAATAGATTACTTTACACTACTTATGGTAAAATAATCTTTCTTGGAAAGAACAGACATCTGGAATTTGTCTGTTATAAACAGCTTCTCTGTTCTTCGTTTGGTCTAATTTACACTATTCAAGCAGATATATCATAAAACCTCAATATTCCACAAACATATGAAGTATCTTTCCAGCAAGAAAAGTCATTCTAACTTCTCAGAAAATTTGCTTGCATAACAGATTCCATTTCCAAATATGGAGGAAAAAAACAGTTTATTCTTTCAGATCTTTGGAGAGTATTTGTCAGTTACCTACAATAAAAAAGTCATTATTAATATCACCACTTAACAGATATGGCATAAGGAACCCCAACTATTAGCCTACACAAAAAATTGCTACACAAAAGAATGAAGTACAGATGTTTTGCTACCCACTTCAGATGAACCCAGGACTTTGATTTTTCATAATGTTTTAAGATGTATCTGTAGTTTTCTTGTTATTTCTAGGCTCTGAAGCAGGTTTTTGTTGTTGTGAAACCAAGATTAATCAAGGATTAACACATAAATAAATGTTACTCTAAACTATTCTTACGCATACATGGCAGAAGCTGTTAGTCCTTAGGAAGGCTGCCTGGTGATTTATAACTGTGTTCTAATACAGACAGCAACAACATTTGGCCCCACAGGTCACGTTTCAGATAAACAATTTAATGACATCTCAACATTGTTTTTACAATCTTAAAACTTGTGTGCATATTTGTTTTGTTATGAAGCTCAAACCTTTTTAAACCTAAGTAATTCTACTGAAAATTCAATTTTAAAAGTTTTAAAAGTTTCAAAAGTGCTTTAACATACTGAGATAGTAGCTACCGAAAACAGTCTTTTGACAGCTCTGACAACATTTAAAATCAAGACGACTTCAGGTAAAAGTGCTTGCATTTTAACAGCTTCAGCATTTCTTTCATTAAATAATATCCTTTTGTGAATTACGTATTAAGAAAAAGAGAGTAAATTTAAAAGAACAAAACTGAATTTCTTTAAAACCAGTATTTCTAATGCCAGACTTTTTTTTTTTTTCCTTTTTGAAACAGCTTTCTATGGAGTTATACTTATTTCTGAATTGAAAAATGGACTAATTTGTCTCCCAACTTTTTATAGCATAGGGAATGAAACATAGAGAATGCTCTGCGGTTGGGATAGTTATGTATCTATAAAGTTTATGTGTATAAAGGACATCAATGTACTATTAAACATACTGAGTATGACAGAAAAATGCAACAATGTACTAACTCTGAAAGAACAACACTTCTGTGATTGTAGTAATGAAATAATGCTAGGTCACTAGTCATTTTTTCATTTTAAGTAAAGAGCTTTTCAGCTTCTTTAATTTTTCTTTTCCTGTCCATTTTAGAAACTGCAGTCCATCCCGCCTCTCGCATTTTTCTCATGGTGTTAAGTTTCAGTACGGAGCCTGGAGACTTCCCGTTTGATGTAGTTGGTTTCTAAGAAGATAAAAAAAGACATCCATTAGTTTCTATAAGCAATTTGATCAACTGTTTGTTCTGATCTGAAGAAAAGCTAAGGTACCTTTTTTGATGTCATGGCATATAATTGTGAAGCTTGAGGATAATCTTTGTACAATTTTTTAAACATTTCTTCCTCTGAGACTATGCTCTTAAATTAAAAATAAAAAAGTTAAATTAAATTAAACTCTTAAATTAAAAATAAAAAAGTTACTTAATCACACTGTATTAAAATATATATTTTTTCTTTTCCCCTAGGAATATTAAGAGTATGGGGGGAAAAAAAAACTTATGATGTTACTATGAAGCCTCAACAGGTCAATAAAAACAACGTAAAAAATCATTATAAAAGTTGATATATATTTTTGTATAGCAGTATCCTGTTTGTTATATAGTTAGTAATTATGTACATATAAATACAATTCCAGAAAGAACCAATGAAATAAAAATATACACACAAATATTGTCTTGGATGCAGAACCCCACATGCTCTATACACATTTTTCGATATAGCAGTGTGCATAAAGAACTGTTAAGTACACTATTTGTTCTCTGATTTTTACCAGGAGGTCATGGTGTTCGGAGCTATCTGACTGAGCATCCAGCTGTAGAAGCACTTTTTGCTTTTTTCTCGTGCACTGTTCTGAATGCAGATTTGTGCTTTCACTCTGCAGTTTATGTGTTGGAGGAGTCTTTATAACATATGTCTGGGAAAGAAAAAGATGGCATTTAAAATTACATTTTCAGTGGTAATAACAGAATCTAAACCCAAACTCATAACCCAGTTTACAGACTGAGTATCCAGGAAGATGCTAGAGAGTTGCTGTGGAACAACTATCTCTCCATCCAGAATGTGAAGCAAAGACACAAACAAAGGGAAAAGAAAAAAAATCCTTTTTTTGTTGCCAAACAAGGAGAATGAACAGGAAGCTGTGGAAGAACTGCATTTTATGGCACACTATCTAACTTCATGCTTATCTGCAGAAATTCAGGTTATTCTGAACTGTAGTCACTACATGCAGACTCTAACCAACATTTAAGAAAACGCAAACAAAACTGCAGGAAAAAGCTTTCAGAAAGACATTGATAGTGACATCAAGAACAAGATTGGTGTTACTTAAATAGTTCTTTCACTAGAAGTTAAAACATCTCAGAAACATTGCAATGGAACAATGCAATCCTTTTTTAGAAAGGATAACGTAAAAATGGTAGTTGTTTCTATTGTTAAGATACAAACATCACGTGAGCTTCTGACAGGGTAGAAGCATAGGTTTTACAGTTATGACAAAGCAGTCAGGAATACTTTGATAATTTTTACAGCAACATAAGCTATGTTCTGTTCCATAGAGAAAAATGTGCCTTTACAAACAGACAACACTCTCCTTTTAAGACCAAGTACAAGAATTCTAGAGACATTAATAAATTCACAGTCCCTCTAGGACAGGAATTGTTACTGATCAATGATAACAGACAAATTAAGTAACTGAGCAAGACAAATGACACACAGTGGGAGCCCTTACACAAACTGCTTTCTATTATCACTGTGGAATACATTTTTTTTTGTGGCTATCTACCTTTTAAATCCCTCCTTATCACAACAAAAAATAAATAAGCATCTACAGAGAACTAAGAAATACAGTCAGAAGAACAGAACAGGAACAATTCACTGTTATGAGTTACAAACCTTTAATGACGCACTATCCAAGGGACTTCTTGCAGATATTGAAGGAGGCATTTTTTTCTTTTCCATCATGTTGACTTTCATAGGAATATCATTTGGAGACATTTTATTTTTTACATTAATAGATGCACAGTCCAGATCTAAATGAGGTTTAGGAGTCTCAGAAAAATGAGTTTGTATTTTCTAAAATGAAAAAAAGTTTAAATTTAAAGCATTTCAATGTCTTTTGTCAAGTGTACGTAGTTTGTCATGGAACTTCAGTTAGATTACATATGTATAAATATTACCAAATCCTAAAATTATTTAATGATGGCGTTAAAGCTACCTTGTGCTTCTTTTCGTTTTCAGGAACCATATTTGGCAGGGGTTCTTTCGCAAGATTCTCCTAAAAAGAGTTACGAGATAGGAAGTAAATATTTTATTTTAATTCAGTTGCTGAAAATCTTCTTGGTGTAATTATAGAACACAGTCCACAATCATACTCTATTACAAAGTTCACACAAATGTATAACCCAGATTTAGTCAAACTGCAGCATTCAAAAGACATTGCTTCTCTATTCACAGTTTAATTTCTTATACAAGTTCTCCCATCTCAGCTAAGGAACTTCCATACCATCTCTTTTTAATGAGAAAATAGGATACAATTTTTATCACAGCTGTATTTAAAAAGGAAAGAGCTCCATTTTCTAGTCATTATTTCATGCAAGAAACTGGAAGCATTCTTGTTATTGAAGTAAATGTTCCTTCGCCGTCTTTTTAATTCTATTTTGCGTTTCTTTTGCCAGCTGAACAATACTATATAGCAATCACAAAATCACAGAACGGTTATGGTTGGAATGGACCTCTGGAGATCATCTGGTCTGACAACCCTGTTCACCGCAGAGTGAACTGCAGTAGATTTGTCAGAACTGTGTCCAACGGGGTTTTGAACGTCTCCAAGCATGGAGACTCCACACCCTTGTTAGGCAACCTGCTCCTGTGTTTTATTGCCCTTACAGTAATATTGTTTTTTCTTGTGTTTAAATGGTATTTCTTACTTACTTTTGTTCCCATTGCCTCTTGTTCTTTCACTGGGTACCACTGAGAAAGTCTCACTGCATCTTCTTTACTCCCGCCCATAAGGTTTTTGTCCACACTTATAAGATGCCCCTGAGCTTTCTCTTCTCAACGCTAAACTATCCCAGCCTCTCAGTCCCTCTCTTCTGTCAGACGCCCCAATCCCTTAATGATCTTCATGGCCTTTCGCTGCAGCAAGCCCTTGTCTGTCTTGTACTGGGAAGCCCAGAACTGGAAATAATACTCTAAAGGTGGTCTCACCAGCGCTGCGTATAGGAAAAGGATCAGCTCCCTTGACCTGCTGGCAACACTCTTCCTAGTGCAGCCCAAGTCGCTGAGCACATTTCTGGCTCTTGTTCAACTTGCTGTTCACCAGAACCCCAGGGCTGTTCCTGCAAAGCTGCTTTCAAGCCTGTCAGCCCCTAACCTGTACTGGTTCTAAAAGTTATTGCTTCCCCAGTGCAGGACTTCATGTTTCCCTCTGTTAAACCTGATGGGATTCCTGTTCACCCATGTCTCCAGCCTGTCCAGATCCCTCTGAAAGACAGCATAGCCGCTTGCTGTATCGATCATGTTGTGGTTTAACCCCAATCGGCAACCAAGCACCACCCAGCTGCTTGCTCACCCTCCCCCTGCCCTGGTGGGATGGGGGAGAGAACCAAAAAAAAACCCAAACCCTAAAACCTGTGGGCTGAGATAAAGGCAGTTTAATGGGATAGTAGAGAAAGAGAAAATAATAATAATAGCAATGATAAAAGAATATACAAAACAAGTCCTGCACAATGCAATTGCTCACCACCCACTGACCGATGCCCAGCCCGTCCCCAAGCAGCGATGGCTGCCCCCCCAGCCAGCTCCCCCAGTTTCTATACAGAGCGTGATGTCAGGTGGTATGGAATAGCCCTGTGGCCAGTTTGGGTCAGCTGTCCTGGCTCTGCCCCCTCCCAGCTCCTTGTGCACCCAGCAGAGCATGGGAAGCTAAAAAGTCCTTGGCTAGTGTAAACACTAATTAGCAACAACTAAAAACATCAGCGTGTTATCAGCATTGTTCTCATACTAAGTCCAAAACACAGCACTACAGCAGCTACTAGGAAGAAAATGAACTCTGAATTAAGCTGAAAACAGGACAGACCATTTCTCCTGGTCCTGTATCATCTGCAAACTTGCTGAGGCTGCACTCTGCCCCATCATCTATGTCATTAATGAAGATGTTAAATAGTACTGGACCCAGAATCAACCCCAGTCACTAGTGACTGGCCTCCAGCTGGACTTCGTGCCACACTAACTGCAATCCCTTAAGCCCAGCAGTCCAGCCAGTTTTCAGTCTGCTTTACTGTCCAATCACCTATCAGTTTGCCTGTAAGGATGTTACGAGATGGTGCTGAAGCCTTACTAAGCCTGAGATAAACAACATCCAGTGTTCTCCCCTCATCTGCCAAGTCAGTCATCTCATCACAGAAGGCAATCAGGTTGGTTTAGCACAATTGCCCCTTCATATAAAACTATGCTGACTACTCCCAGTCACCTTCTTGTCCTTCATATCTTTGGAAATGGTTTCCAGGATTATTTGTTCCATCACCTATCCAGGGATTGAGGTGAGGCTGACTAGCCTACATTTCACCAGATCCTCCTTCTTCCCCTTCTTGAAGGTAGCAGGGACGTTTGCTTTCTTAAAGTCCTCAGGAACCTCTGCCAGTCACCATGACCTTTTGAAGATAATCAAGAGTGGCCTTGCAATGATACTGGCCACCTCCCTCAGCCCTTATGGGCATATCCCATCAGATCCCATGGACTTATGTATGTCCAGGTTGTTTAAAAATTCCCTAACCTGATCGTCCTCCACCAAGGGTAAGTCTTCCTTCCTCCAGATTTTCCAGGCCCCACTGAGTACCACAGCCTTTTCCTTGTCCTTTGTCATCAGAACTCCTGCCACATTTGGCAGCAGGTCCTGTAGAAGCCTTTCATGTTGCTCTTCACTTCTCTTGTCAGTTTTACCTCCAGATTGGCGTTGGCTTTGCTGACATCATCCCTGCAAGCTTGGACAGTTCTTCATAGGGTTTCAATTTCTCCCTGCTTCCCTCATACTTACCAATCAAGGAGTAATGCAAAACATTCACTACCACCAGAAATGAGACATAATGACTTCAGAGAGCATCAAGCTCTTGAAATCGGACAGTGCGTGAGAGCAAGACCTAGAATCAAAAGTGCACTTCACAGCTGTCATTATGATAGTGCATAAGACCAGGCCAAGCATGTCACCCATACTGTTACATTTAATTAAAAAAAATACCTTCTCTTCAATTTCTGCTTTAAGTTGTTGCTTAAGGGATGACAGTTCGCTTTTCAAACATGAGAGCTCACTTTCCTAAAAACAATTAGATAAAGGACAGGGTTAACTATGCTTAACCTGGAAAAAGGAAAACAGTCCAAAGGAGACAGTAATTAATAGGGATATTCATTATAAACAAAAGAAAATTCCATTTGTTCAATAGAGCTAACTTATCCATAAAGTTAGCATGCTGAGAGGTGTCTACAATGCATTTTCAGAATGATTCAATCACTAGAATAAAAAATTATCAAAGAAGCAGTTATCAAATTTAAAAAAAAATGTAGATTTGAGTCACACCTCCTTCTATTAAAAAATCTAACTGAAAAAAAGCTCTGTGAAGAAATATTCTGTGAAGGGAAATGTCAGAAAAATACTGCGTTTTAAGTAGATGCTGTAGAGCTATACTTTTGTGAAAGTCTTGAGGGGATGTTGGCTCTCAGAACATTCTCAAAGCTAAGCTTTGCAGAAAGAAAAAAAAAAGCAATGCAACTCTAGACTTGTTTTGTTTTGTTTGTTTTAAAAAGAGCTGAAGTACTACAAAGAAACAGGTACTTGACCAGAACTGTTCAAAGTAAGAACTTAAAACACTTGTGAGAACAGGGGGATGAGGGGTGGAATCCAACTATTTAATGCAAAAGTTTCTTATTCAGACAGTGAGGTTAGAACATGAAGCACTATCAGGAAAAGTAGACAGAAAAGCATAGCTACTCCAATTTATTTTTAGAAACATCTGGTGTTTTTTTTCACATACATAATAAAATCTGTACAAAAGTAACAGTGAACAGAAATTAGTTGGTTAATCTTTATGGTTCAGTCCAACTAAAGCAGACACTTAACCTCCCCAGGTGTTAAATAGGAAGAAGTCTAATATGATATTTTTAATTATACTACACTTTAAGGACAGCAGCCCCTCCATTTGATTATTTAGTGCTGAAGAGTATGCCTTACCAATGACCGTTTTGACGATAACTGTTCTTTTTCTTTCATTTTATAAAGTTGTAACTCTGTATCTTTTTCTTCAACCATTTTATCATATTCATGCTGTGTTAAAAAAAAAAAAACCAAAAACCAAACCCCAAACATTTGACTAAATGTTACAATTACAGATCTACCTTAAAACACTACTCATTTTTTCAAATAAGGTTCTTCTGAAGATTCAGAAAGCACTATGAAGAAACATTGATGCTTCAGCAGAAACTGTAAACCAGAAAATGCACAAGCAGTATTATTTTGTGGGCTGACAGAGAATGCTTTATCTCTAGCCAGTGGTATGTGTTCTAGCACATAAAAGCTAGCCAAATTATTTTTATTAATGGTATCTGCTAACTGTACTGCAAAGCAGAATAATAAGGAATGTGAATTAAAATATGTTAAGTTAAACTGCTGAAGGTCACTATGTAATCTCATAAAAAGGCCCAAACTGATATCAAAGAACACTGCATTAAGATGGTATCAAAGGAAGCCTGAATATAAAAAAAAATCCTAGGAATTTAGATAAATGGAATTTATCTGTCAGTAGGCATGTTTTCAAAATTTGAAGACTAATTTATTTTTAGGTGATAAAAAGTCAAGCACATGTTCAACTTAATTTTCCTAGACTCAGGTCTTTATTATGAAGTGTCACTTTCTAATTCGTAATATTCTGGTTTTGAAAGGTTTTTACTTAACACAGTATCACACATTACAAGTCACAGAAATGAGTAAAGTCTCTTACCTTGTGTTTTTCCATAAGTGCCACCATTTCAGTTATCTTGTGTTGACATCGGATATCAGTTTCTCTCTGTGTTATTGTTGCTTCATCAGCAAGCAACCTCATCTTTTCTACCTGTTAGTAATAAGATTAATTAATTAATGAACAATTAAGAACAATATATTTTTAAAAAATCTCAGTTTCATTTCATATTAACCCTGTGGTTGCAATGTATATGTAGTCTCATTTAGTGTAGTCTTCATTTGCTTTTAAGATGCTCTTCAAATACTACATCTTTTATAGGTATTGTTAAAATGGGTAAATAAACTGTTGTGGTTTAAAGTGGCAGGCAGCTAAACACCACACAGCCATTCGCTCACTCCCCATGCCCCCCCCCCCCCCCGGGGGGNACCAGGACATAAACCTAGATTAAAAGTACATCCATTCTTCCATGGCAGACAAGTGTCATTTTGAAGCACAAGGCCATTTCAAGCACTCTGCCCTAACATTTTTGGATATTACCATCAAAAAAATGTGGGCAGGAAAATACCAATATGGGAAAAGTTATAATCTAATTTGCTTATGCTGTATTTATACCAAGAACAGAATTTCTGTGAAAAATATCTTGACAAAAAGAATTTTTAACTGGGTTCTGATTTTTAAAGACATATACAAATACTTCAACTTAAGGACCTAATGCACTAAAGCTTTGCTCATATGCATACACAGGAAGTTCCATTTGTGTTGGTAAGACTGCTATGTAAGAGCAAGGACTCTGGACAATACAGCTTCATACAACCTTCATACATAAAAAAAATAATTAAAAGTTGCAGGAAAAATTAACCACTCTCACCTCTTCAAGAAGTTTATTTTCATTTACTTTTTTTGTTTCAATGTCTTTTTGATAGACGTCAACTGTTTCCTTATGTTGCTTGTTCATATTTTCCATCTCTAACTGTAATTTATTCACCTTTTGAGAATGCAGAATTATTGCTGTTATTTCTTCAGGAATAAACATGCCAATGATTTTTTTTACCTCTTATTTTCAAGCAGAACCACTCTGTTACTTTTCAGGTATATGACTGAACTATTTCCTATTTAGTGTTCAGCTTTTTTCATGAAGAGTTGAACTTTGGCCTGAAGCGAGTTAGAAAATACTCACAGAAACAATGGCAGCACTATAATGGGAAAGACAGGCCGTACCAGTTTTGTGCATCCTGGGCAATAAACCAGCCCTAAAACTAGAGGCTAGTCAATCACAAAGAATCATTCCAATATAAGGGAACCACCCATTAGCAATCTGACACTGTTCTGCCAGGTAGGAAAATGAAGCATAACTGATAGTCTCCTAAGATAGTCTCCTAGGCCTTAGCAGTATGACTGTATGATGTTCACAATTAAGTCTTTTTTTTCAATTTAGAAATGAAGAAACAGTTTATCTAGAAATAGTTTATTTTCAGAATTTTATTTAGTTCTAAAAAAGATTAATTCCTTTTAGCAGCTAATATTAATGAGAATTGGATATGAAACAAATCGGAAGAGTCTACTCCGAAGCAGTCACCCTAAATGCTGTGAATTCATAAAAAAAAAAAGATACAGATGGAGATTTTATTCCCTCCCTTATAATTCTGTTTAAGAGTTTAACTGGTTTATGTTATGTTTTCTTCCCAAGTGTGCATTTAAATTATAATTTTTCCTTTTAAGTTTCTCACAGGAATACCCTCAAAATAGTCTACATCTTTCTTGAAGTGTGGTACCAAAAACTAGACACAATATTCTAATCAAGGCCTTACCATTGCAGAACTCAGTAAAAGAACTGCCTACAGTGAATAATATATGTATTTAATTGTTTTTGCTATTTCAGTGGGGTGGCGTTACTGAATAATGTTCAGTACAGTATCAACCAAAAAAGAAAGGGTCTGATTGAAATATAATTCCTTGAGCTGCGATGTCCATCTCTTACAAATGTGATAGCCCAGTCAACGTCCAATGAGTAGAAACGGAAGCATCTTCCAAAGATTAGGGGCTCATTCCTGTAAAATCCGTACCCCAGATCCATAAAAAAATTAAGAACGTGCTCAACATGTATTATCATTTGTTAACACTGGGACTTAAAAGATTCAGTCTTGGTGCTTTGCCCTCATCTTGTACATGAAGCTATTTAACCTACCTTCCCTTCAAAAATACTTGTTTTCTTGCTTTCTGCAGTAATTTTCTTTTTCAGAACTTTATTCTGTTAAGGAAAATAAATACTATACTTTAATAAGTTAACAGAATTATGTAATGATTTAACTGCATCAAGTAGGTCGGAATCTTCAAGATTCCAGCTTTCAGCAAGCAAGTAACTCTCTTTTTGTTGTGCAGTTCAGGTTCGAGACCAATTCTCCAAACAAAAGAGTGCTCAACTACTTACTTTAATAATACTGTTACTTCATGACTTTGTGAAACACTCCTCATGGGCAACAATAGAGAAAAATGAAAGAGGGTGCAGAATGGGAATTAAAACTAAGATGCCGCTGACAGAAAATGGGCAGATGTCATGACAAATAATACATGTTATATATTTTTACAGTACAGTTATTCACAACTTGTCCTAATGCACAATTCTTTCCTAATATTGGTAACTGAGATAGGTCATTATATCAATGATACCATGTACTACATGAAAACAGTGAAAGTTTATTAAAGATACTATTTCTGTAATTGCATTTTTCAAAAGTAAGGATAATTTTACAAAACAAGTAATTCCAAAGGTGACTCCTTAATTTCCTCAGAGTTAGGATAAGAATGGAAATGTTATAAATTACATAGATATATCTAAAGATATCAGACCAGACAAAAACTGTTGAAAAGTTAGTTAACAACAAAATACCATGTTTTTGTGACTTTTAAGAACTGTACGTACCTCCTGTTGCAACTCTTCAATGCATTTGGCTTTATTTTCCACCTGTTTCTTTAAATTATTCAACTAAAAGAGACATTTCACACATTAATTAATAAAGTCCTAAGAAATGACTCACTGTGCTAGAGATTACAGTCAACATTCTTAAACATGAATTTTAACAAGTCTGATTAATTCCAGTGGGACTGAAACACATGCTAACGTGTTACAGTGATTGCAGTTTTAACCATAAAGTACTGCAAGAATTTTGCTAGCCCAATATCATCAACATTAATAGCAGTGAAACAGTTCCTCAGTGGTTGTAGAGTTTAGAAAGAAGAAAAAAAAAAAGTAACTTTGCAATTTAAAAAAAATTTTGTATTAAGTTCTCTACAGCACATGAAAAAATGGATTTTCATACCTTATTTTCTAGAATCTTCAACTGCTTTTCCTTTCTTGAAATTTCATTTTCAATACTCCTAGCCTGGAATTATAATTTTAAATCTCTGACTTTTATAATAAAATTTTGAAATCCATTATGAAGTTAAAAAAACAGGTGTGCTTTTAAACTACAGTAAGAAATAAAAATATTTGCACGTGTTTAAACTAAAACTCATATTACATATTGAAAGCTAATCCCTACCCCGTCCATCACTAAGCAGGTATACGGAAATTAAAAAAAGGGGGGTTCTCTGTTTGCCTGAAATCTAACAAATCTGGACTTTTAAGTCTCCATGTAAAGAGTAAACATGCCGGTCAAGGTCCTGGTTTTTTAAAATAAAAGGGCTCAGCATGTGTACATATGTTGACTCAATTGCTAGCAGCGCTGAAAGAAGAAAGCCTCTGTAAGAGATTACATCCCTTGGTAGAGCTTTGCAGGAAAAAAAAAGAAAGTTTTACGTTTAGATTTTGTCCTACAGTTTATGCTATATAATTCCATGATAGAGCACATGATATGGCATACATTTTCTTCTCTTTCATCCAGTTTACTTTTAATCTCTTCACCTTTCTTAGCCATCTTCTCTTTCAAAGATTCCAGTTCATTTCTAAATGCCAAATTAACAAGCATCAGTAAATATTTACTTAATAACTTTAACTTCTTTTCACTACTCCTAATTAAACCCATACTTTATTTTCTGAATAGAGCTGCTAATATTGATGAGAGCTTCATAAGCTGTTCAGTGAAAATGTTCTTAAAATGATGCCAAATATCTGGTAAGTTAATGTTGGACCTGCACCTACTTTTTGTAACCGTGGAAGGATGTTCCCCTTATCTGAGTAAAATATAGTCTAATCTGTAATATTGTAATGCATCTATGAAACATGGAAGGCTGCCTGTCTATTGGCTTGGTGGTACAGAGACTACTTCAGAAAGTAACATTTAACCGTTTCACCTTTTCACATTTAATCCACAACCTTTAACTTCCATTTTCATTCCTTCATGCTTAAGATGTTAATGCAGAACAGGATACCTACATGTAATACGAAGCTATAGCAAAAATTGTTCCGTGGAAATAGGTATCACTAATTTGGAGAAACTTCTACATGACCAACATCAATATTAAATAGTTTCTGTTTAGCTATATAGCCTAAAAAAAACATTAACTGAAAAATCTCAGAAAGCAGCATATGAACACAACATTTATACTAACTCGGAAGGAATTGAGTCTACTTCCTTTAATAATATTGTACATCATTTGTTTTTACTTGCCTTAGCTGGCCATTTGCTTCTTCCAGCTTTTCAACTAACTGCTTTGTATTTTCTTCTTTTTTTCTACTACCCTAAATAAAGACCCATGTAAGTAAAATGAACAAAATTCAAAGTGACATCTTCAAAAATTCAAAGACATCTTAAGCATTATCTTGACCTGCCTTATTCACAAGGGTCACTGCACTTCCTTTGTATTTTAAATACAAAAAGTAGTTCAGATACTCTACAGAACCATGTCATGTTGCAGTTTACTGTATGATTTATAGTTTAAATCAAATGTCCTTTAAAAACAGCTGGAAGTTTACAACTTGCCTCATGACTTTCTCGCAGTTTCTTGAGTTCTGTAGCCATATCACTTTTCTCTTGTGATATTTGTTCTTTTTCTAATAAAAGCTTGTTGATATACACGGTTAGTTCTTCATTCTTTAGCCTAATTTGAAACAAATGGTCAAGAGAAATAAGAACATGTATTCTGAAATTTCCTTTTAAGTTAAATTTATCCGTTACAAAAATGTTACTTCACACTGAAAAAACTCCAGGCCTGTATCTACAAACTTAAGCTTTGCAGAAAAGTTATAGTGATGTAAAAAGGCAACAGAAGAAGGAAGGAAAATGAGAGTCAACTTTTATAATGGTTGTTGAAGACGATGTAGTTCAATATCCAGCTCCAAGCAGGGTTAACAATGAATTCAGAAACTTTCTCTTCATGTTAACCCAACTAAGTCACAGAGATATGGAACAATTACATACACATAAATACAGAAAATGCAATTTATAAATATATTAGTATATAACAGATGTCATACTGTGTGCATAGGTTCAAAATTTTCATTAGAAAACAATCACAGATCTTTTCATTGTATATTAAAGTAACTTCTATGTAACAAAAAAATCTGAAGTATACTATATTTTCAAAAATGATCATACGCCTCTTGTTCAAGATCTGCATTCAGTGTCATAAGCTGTTTTAAATAATTTTGTTCCTTTTCAGCTGTACTAGTCAGCTGTACTTTCATGTCATGGATTTCTTTCTGCAGAAGAAAAAGAAAGTGTTTTGAGTTTACATACGTAAACTACAAGTCATGAAAGCTATCAGAAATGAACTGACAACACAAAGCTTTAAGATGAAAGAAAACTACATACATGCCATAAATTAGCCAGACTGCATCTTTACATCTCTCTGTTGTGATGTGAAAGCAGTGTGAGACCTCTGATACAAATCCTAAATGTGTCCCCTATTGTAAGTCTAACTAGTGTGCAAAATAACTGACAGAATTAGCTTTCCTTGGACTTTATTTTAAAGAAAGACATTTACGTCGGACATCATAAACTTTCACAATCAACTAAACAAAATAAATAAATAAATAAATCACAGAATTCCAGTACTACGTGATAGAATAAGCACATATTTTGGATGCATCCCAAACACAANATAATGAACTTCTGGAATTTCTTATCACAGAGGGCTATGGAGGCAAATAGCATAAGGAGGTTCACAGACAGATGAGACACATGAACAGATCCATAAAGCAAAGGCAATGGACAGGGATGTGTCAAACATCCTCAGTAACAGCTACTGTAGGAATGTAAGGGGGGTGGACCATAGATAATAGTCAGGCTCCTCTACTACATAGTACCTTCTGCTGCCATCATCACGAGCAGAGCAGTGCACTGGGTGGAGCATTAGTCTGACTATATGATATTTCTTATCTTCTTATATACCAGCAATAACATGTAACAACTATTTATAAAAACGTGTTACTGTCACCCTTTATTCAGACCTCTCTGATTTGGAGAACATTTTTCGTTTCTTTTTCTCTCTCCTGCAAATTTTCTACAGTAGCCTCAAGATCTTTCTTCTTCACTAGAAGTCCTTCAACTTTTCCCTGCTTAAGAACATTAGTGAAACTCATTTTAGAAAATTCAATGCACAGTATATAAGGAATAAACACACATGGTAAAATGCAAACCTCATTTCACACTATCTTACTTTAGCTGATGCAGTTTCTTGTTAGACTCGTAAATACAAGATCATAACTAAAATAATCCTGTATTAAAAGCATACTTCATGGAGCTTAGACTTCTGAAACAGAAAATGGGCCTGTGTCACAGTTCAGTAGGACTCACAGAGACCAGAGCTATTTACCTTGGGAAACTTCCCTATCAGTAAGAAAAGAACAGCCAGTATAATGGGAGTACATGGAACAGGGTGTTCTAACCCAAAAGACCTTTCTGCAGGCTCTTAAATGTTTTCTCTGAAACGGGACATGCACCAACACAGTACGCAATGCTGCCTAGATAAACGCTGCAGTATGGAGGACACCTCACAAACAGCAAAATAATCACAAGAGATTTGTGAAGTAATAACCCTATGAAACCTATGAAATTGCTTATTAGTTTCCTCCTTTTGTCACACATAACCTTTTCAGAAATTCCACTGCCTTTGCTGGGTAGTGTCAGAAGCTTGGTTATCCTTTAAATACCAAAATGAGGTAAGCCTTTACAATGCTTTATTTTTAGAAGATTATTATGAAGAAAGCCAGCCACTTGAGGAATTCCCCTGTCAAAAATTACTTGATCCCTCAGCCTTAAATGTCATATGCATGGTGCTCACAAGGTTTGAGCTAATGTTCGTCACAAAAAAAAAAAAAAAAAAAAGTATTTTTCAGAAAGTTTAAAAAAACTTGAAAAAAGAGTACTTGGAATAACTAAAAATAGGAAATCTTTATGTCCAGAGGGAGTGGCATTTGAATAGGTGTGAGTGAAGAAGGAAATGACCAGAAATGTTGACAAGGAAAACTAAAACAAAGCAGAACAAACCAAGAAAAACAATGGAAAGAATCAAATCCTTCAAAGAAAACACTGAAATTGCCTAAAAGACAGGTAAGGAAGTTCAGTAGCAACATTAAGGCAGATTAGACAGTGTTTATATACAGCACTGAAGATAGGTAAAAAGCAAGAGAGACTTCATATGCAAAGTAAACGCCATGAGACTAATACAATGAATATTTACCAGTGTTTCTGACAGCTCTTCAAGTTGCATTTCTTTGTCACATTTTAGTTTAGTCATCTCTTCTACAGCACATGTAATGTAAAATTAATTGAACAGAAATAATTTTACACATTTAGCAGACAGTATAAAGCATTTATCCCTTTGCAGTACCAAATTTTAAAAACTTGTTGGATTAAGTTCAGAAATTGTAACATGATTATAACATGATTATAACATGAATTATGACTTAATCTAAATGTAGAGTTGAAAAAATTATTCAGAAAGACATTAGCAAATATATATCTGAAGAGAAAATAATCATTCATCTTAAATAAAATCAGAGCCTATGTTTTCCACAATCATAGCTTCAAATAAACTGTGGACTGTAAGAATGTTTACNAATTCCAGTACTACGTGATAGAATAAGCACATATTTTGGATGCATCCCAAACACAAAGCAAAACTCTTCCCTCAGAAATTTGCTGCCATTACGAGACAAGGCAAGCCCCATAATGTAATGTAGTTTACGATATATAAATGCTTTGAATAGTGTTTCCTCCAGATAATTGCTGATACACTGATACCAGAGGCACTGGCAGGTAGTTATTGGGGCGGGGGGAAGAA
>VZTL01010858.1:24315-37463 GCA_013400535.1 Scopus umbretta
ATTTTTCAGAAAGTTTAAAAAAACTTGAAAAAAGAGTACTTGGAATAACTAAAAATAGGAAATCTTTATGTCCAGAGGGAGTGGCATTTGAATAGGTGTGAGTGAAGAAGGAAATGACCAGAAATGTTGACAAGGAAAACTAAAACAAAGCAGAACAAACCAAGAAAAACAATGGAAAGAATCAAATCCTTCAAAGAAAACACTGAAATTGCCTAAAAGACAGGTAAGGAAGTTCAGTAGCAACATTAAGGCAGATTAGACAGTGTTTATATACAGCACTGAAGATAGGTAAAAAGCAAGAGAGACCTCATATGCAAAGTAAACGCCATGAGACTAATACAATGAATATTTACCAGTGTTTCTGACAGCTCTTCAAGTTGCATTTCTTTGTCACATTTTAGTTTAGTCATCTCTTCTACAGCACATGTAATGTAAAATTAATTGAACAGAAATAATTTTACACATTTAGCAGACAGTATAAAGCATTTATCCCTTTGCAGTACCAAATTTTAAAAACTTGTTGGATTAAGTTCAGAAATTGTAACATGATTATAACATGATTATAACATGAATTATGACTTAATCTAAATGTAGAGTTGAAAAAATTATTCAGAAAGACATTAGCAAATATATATCTGAAGAGAAAATAATCATTCATCTTAAATAAAATCAGAGCCTATGTTTTCCACAATCATAGCTTCAAATAAACTGTGGACTGTAAGAATGTTTACAAAGGAGTAACCTCCAAGTACTGATGCATCTGCATTTTTCCAGAAAAAAATCTGGACTGCTGAAGACATTCACATGGATATGCTGAAAAAGGAAACCACTTATTAGTAACCTCAAAATGTTTTCTATGTGCACATTCACATTACTGGTATTTTTTGCAAGTACTGGATACCAAACTCGTTTTTCCTCTGCAGTTCTCACAGGTCACATCACACCCTGTTCTAGACAAGCATTAGCAGTTAACTTTTGGACACTTATCTTTAGATGCCCACAGTACGTACAAGGACATCAAACTGTAGGTCTCATCTATCATATCAGGACTAGAGACATATGCTGCACACTGGGAAAACAGCACTAAAGATAGATGCCTTACTCTGGGCACTAAGAAGCACATATGTAGAAATGACAGGATATCAAAGCAGTATTTAAAGCTAACCACTGTCAGCGTGATTCTATATCCAACATGGGGAGAGTGGTCTGCAGGAAAGCTTAATGCAAGGGTTTCATCTCTGCTACAAGCTACAGAAGGCATTCCTGGGATGTACTGTTCAGCAGTCGAACGCCACCTCTCAAACAGGACTGCAATGCTGTCACTCTTAACTGGAAGAGTGCAGAGAAACCAGAATGACTTCCAGGAGAATCCATGCATGTATGGTCTTACTATTGGAGGTCTGCACAGCACTGCTGTTTGACTGTTGCCAGCTACAATGACTACCGAAGAAAAGGGAGTCAGATGAGTAAACAAAAATGTAAGCATCCCTGACAGGTACAGGGAACTGTAAAACCATTTTTCCAAGCAATAGGGACAGTCTATTTTCAGAACGCAGCAGAAAACTTTTATTAGTACCTAGCTCATTTTCTTTCTTTCTACAAATCTTACCCAGTTCAGCAGACTTATTTCTCAGCTCCAAGGTAAGTAGTTTTGACTCATCCTCATATTTCTCCAATCTAAGAAAATGGTAATTAAAAAAAAATAAATTGTATAGTACAAAGCACTGCATTTAAAACTTAAAGGACAACAAGACAAAGTCTTATCACAAGCATTTTAATAAGGTTTGCCTTTCAACAGGCAGGTGATACATCTGCCTGCAACATGTATCAAATGTCACTTACAACACTGGAACAGCAGACATAAAAGTAAACAAATGCATACATACATAAACCTGTATTTCCTAGAAATAGAACTATGAAAGTCGGGGGGGGAGGGGGACAAAAACTTGCTTTCTTATAGACCAACATCAACCAGCATAACTGAAAAAAATTACACTACATTCTCTGCATTTACACTACTGTGTCAAAAAATGAATTTCAGCTTCGTAGCCTTTTGTTCTTGGATTTGTCACAAACTGCAACTACTTAGAAGACATCTTAATGCCACATACCCAAAATCACCATTTCTTGAAAAACTCAGCTGTGATAATATATTAAAATACATCTTTACTGCTCTTTTCTCATTTTTAGAAAGGCTTTTAGTTGCTACCAGGTTCTTTGACAAATACATAATTTTTAAAGCCACAGAAAACCTGAAATACATTAATAATAGGCATTGGCATTAAATAGTACTATTATTGCATACAGAATAATATCTTCCTTGCTAAATGTTCCATTAATAACAAACTGCCAAGTACTAAATGAGATTACTGCTCTCTTAACTAAGAGGTGCATCCACACAAAATCAAACAGTATAACCGTCTTCAAGTGCTAATAATTCAAATAATCAGACAGGTGAAAGACTTTAAAAAAAAAAGTTATTAGTGATTACAAAAAAAAAGTAATTACACCAGATCACATGTGAAGTTTAGGTTTTATTCCCAGCAGCTTGGTAATCTAGTATTTACCTATAAGATCATTCTTTGACTTTAAAGTGTTTAATTTACCTATTTTGCTCTTTTTGCAGCAAGCTTTTCAAATTGGAAATAGAAGTCTCAAACTCCTCTCTCAGGGACGCATGCAAAGCCTTAGTTTTATTACATTCTTCCACCTGTGCTTCTTTTTCTCCAGTGACCTGAATTAATGCTTTCACTGCAGTCTGCAATTCAGTTTCTAAGCTTTTTTGAGTAACCTACAAAAAAAGGATATAATTTCTAAACATGTTTTGCAACAAACGGATACACTTGTTCCATATCTAAAGTATCAGTAATCATTTATGCAATTACTCATCTAATCTGTTTATACTGGAAAATTATAAGCAAGCTGTACCTCTGTTTTTTGCAATGAAACTTTGGCCTCTTCCAGTTCTGCCCTCAAGTGTTCCTGGTTGATCTGGGATTCCTTTAACATTTCTCCTTCATGTCCTAAGCAAAAAGATATTTGCTTACATTTAAGAAAAATAGGATATTTACTAAAAAAATGCTTGCATTTCTATTTTAAAGAGAAATACATTCCTACAACTTAATCAAGTTAAGTAACGTATTCATGTCATCGTTAAGGAAAAAGCCTCCAAGTTGATTATTCAACTTATTAAATAACAGTAACCAAAATGTAGAATTACATATATCTACAAAATTTAACAAAATGCAGCCACTTACATGTATCTGGCATAAAAATGATACTAAAACCTTCCTCCCCACTCCCCAAGGAAGGGGAGGCTGAAATATTGCCTCAGTTCTAAAGAACAAAGGTACTTGCATCATATAGTATCCGCGTTTTGTAATATAAATGGCTTAAAAATACTGAAAATCAAGTTCTGACACGTAAGTTTCCTCAGTGGCACCTGACTGTAAGTGTGCAAAACTCAAGCAATGTATTTTCCCCTTGCCATCTTCAAAAGCTCTCGCTGCTTGAGTCACCTCTAAAAAAGAACCCTTCAAAAACAGTTATACTTCCAGTCCCAGTCAATCCTTTGCCTATTTGCAAATGAGATTCTGTCTAAAAGCTATAACATTTTGGGGGGTTATTTGGGCAAAGATGTGAAAATATGTCTTGTTGAACACCAAACAAGGCTCCTATTTATAAACTACTCAACAAATACTCTACTTTGAAGACCCTCCACTAACTTGATTTGAAACAGATCAACCAGCCACCAGGACAAACTTCTATCTATTATCATCCCATGTTTTCTATACAAGTCTAACTGAAACAGGAAAAATCTGCAGAACAGGGGCAGGGTTATACAGTGTCCTGGTAAAACCTACTTCTGTTACAGAAAAGGAATGACGGGGTACATGGCACCTTTACAGTAGTATAACATGTACAAACTAGAGTTTATTGAAGAGTAAAAGAAAAATCTCTTGCAATGAAGCTGTCATGTCAATACAAAACCAAGGTGTAGCCTAAGCCTAAAGAGAAAACTTTTGTCATGAGATGAGGGCCTGGATTTTATACATACGCAGATTACACTACCAGTCCTGCTCCCACATCAGCAGCTTCTGTTCCAAACGAAAATACGGCCTGCAAAGCCCCAAAATTTTGCTGCTGACTAGTAACAGGGTAAAATTGTCATGATCCTGTTTCCTATATGTCTATAACTGATTACATTTTAACATAGCAGAGAGAACTCTTACTTTTTGCTTCTACCAAGTCAGTGATCTTATTCTTGGATTCCTGCAGCTGAGTCTTGATGTCTCTTATTATATCATCTTTTTCATCACTCTGTATGGTAAGAGCTGATATCTAACAAAATTAAAATAATATCATAATGAAGTCTAGAAAAAAGGACAGATTCTCATTTTGATTTGTGCACTGTGTATGGTTAGCATACATACTGCTGTCATTCACGTTAAATAAGGTGGTCGGTCTTAGCCAAATATTGATCAAGTCATATTGTTCTGGATGAAAAAGCCCTTCAGTTCAAAACCAAAACATGAATTCCAACAGACTAAAAGTACTGGAACATCACTAAAGCTAGCAGAATCTGACTTAAATGTGGCTCCAGCTGTTATTTTTCTCCTTTTTACTGAGGCCCAGAAACACTCTTTGCCCCTTTTCAATGTCACATCCATCCTCAGGTAAAAACAACTCATGACCTTCCCAGATACAGATGGATGCTCTGCTTCTCAGGGTCCTGCTTACAAACTAAAAACTCTTCCCACAATTAATTTCTTCAACCTAATCAGTCTTCCATCATGGCTACCTCATCACCACTACAAAAAAACCACTCTAATCTGATTCCTAAAGTCTCTTACCAGCCCGGGGTCTGATGTGCATTACAATCCTTCTTCCCACCTTCCTCCTTACCAATACGAACTATACCTTTCTTAACGATGAGTGATAACTGCTTTACTAATTTTATGCTTCTGCACAAGCCACTCTTATAAAGGCAAGTGTATGTACAGAGAACAGAAAGAGTACACAGTGTTTAAACAGTGTTTTTACATCCTGTCACTAAGACGTCCCTTGTTACAATAGAGCAGCCTAAGTCACATTTTATTCCCAATTAATAACACAGAAGGAACATACCATCAAAAGGTCATTTGCAATATTAATTTCCATCCTTCCAAAATACAAATGTTTTACAAACAACCAAGCACTTTTAAAGTAATTATTTTCATTTTATCTATCAGTAAGACATAAAAGCAAAACAGAGTTCAAATATTAAAGAAACCGCAAGATTTGTTTCAAAAGTAAAGCTGTACATACTAGATTGTAAAACTGAGCAAACCTGCTTTTCCTTCATACTGACTTCCAGTTTGCATTCTTTTTCAAACTTGTCCACTTTTTCTGCTTCTTCTTTTACTTTTGAGACATAGTAATATCCATAGTTAATACACTAGCTAAAATATACGCAAAGTAAAATACAATTTCCTGTTTAAGATTGCTTATAATTGTACAGCTGTATAATTTGTTTCCTAAAGAGTAATTGTTGAGGTCATGTTTGAAATTATTTTCTAATCAGACAAATTAATTTTTGCGCCAGCTTTCCACAGAATTAGTTCATTATTCCATGTATCACTTAATAGTTCATTATAAGAAGCTAACAGAAATGCACATGTAAAAATGAAACAGGCACATACTAGCGTAATTAAAGCAAATATTTAATTAAAGTTTCTGTAGCTGTACACTAGTGCATTATCGTGTAAATAAACCAACTACATAAAATAAATAGTGATCTCTAGACTGTACATCACAGACGAAACTTAGACTTTGAGTAACTGCTTGAAAAATAAAGTTCCAAATCTGACCCAGTGGAAAAACAATGAAAGGATCCAGGCATTTAATAGCAGGCCATGAATAAAAAAGGGTCATGAATAAAAGGAGGTTCCATACCATACGGCGTCGTGCCTAGTATAGAAACCGGGGGAGCTGGCCAGGAGCAGCGATCGCTGCTCGGGGATGGGCTGGGCATGGATCAGTGGGTGGGGAGCAATGGCATTGGGCAGCACTTGTTTTGTATTCTTACATCATTTCTATTATTATTATTTTCTCTTCCTCTGCTGTCCTATAAACTGCCTTTATCTCACCCCATGGGTTTTATCCCCGCCCCCCCAGTTCTCTCCCCCATCCCACCGGGGGCGGGGAGGGTGAGCGAGTGGCTGTGTGGTGCTTAGTTGCTGAGTTAAACCACGACATATCTTTCCGGCCTGAAACTGCATGCAATAAAAGCTGTGAAGTACAAAATTGTTAATCCTGCAGCACAAGCACAACAAACAGAATTCTTACATTTGAAACACATTTCCAATCTGGAGTTCTCTGCTTGCACACGAAGCTCTTCAAATGCCAGTATCATTCTCTAAAAATAAAATTCAATATATACATTCATATCAAACTAAGTACTTTCAGTAATGAAGAATTATGTTTATGGATTATAAAGAAACAGTATTACAAGTACGTTCATATCTGTAGGAGAAATTTTGTTAAAAACAAAATTCCGAGCATAAACGTATTTTGAATTAACAGAATGTTAAATTATTCAAAGTTGGAAGTTTAAGAATTTCTATACGCAAGATCTAAACAATTTCAAGGATAAAATATTTTTACCAGTCCATGCTTGTAGATCCGTAATGCAATGGAGGAGTTGTTGTGCTTTTCTTAGCTGCTACAACAACCTATAATTAATATTTAACCCTTATACCATGTAGTCTCTGATTCTGCTTGATATCAAGTTCATCACTCCCAAACAATGATGCCTCACATTTCCCTATTATAAATATACTAGGGTCTTATCATCCACACTGGAATAATTAATAACAAAAATACGATGAATTAATTTATTTGGCAAGACCGCACTTCTTTTACAAATTAAAAAGTTAAAAACTCCAAGTCAAGGAACATTCACAGCTTATACTTCTTATTTCACACAAAATCACCAGTTTTCACAATGAATTTTGTTGTTCTGTGTCACACTCAAAAATGAAATTAATTTTCTTTGTTCATCTTTATTTTATATTGCACTTTACATTAAATAAAATTATCTAAGACAATAACCCTAATATTCCTGACCCCCAAAGCTGCCTGAACACGGCCCTATGCAACCTGCTCTAGTTGACCCTGCTCATGGCAGGCCAAGTTCTCCAGGCGGTCTCTAGAGGATGCTTCCAACCTCAGCCATTCTGTGAAATCACCAGAGAGGTGAAACAGAGTACAAAAAGAAGAGAGAAGTTATGGCAGTCACCAGACACTAAGCAGATCATACATATCAGATCATATGGATCTCCATCCCAAACGCTGTTGTGTTTTATCCTGTGAATGTGGCCTATAGAATACAAAAACAATTCTCAAAAAGGGACTGAAAAGCTGACTTCCTGCATCCCACGACGGCTCCAATCCCTTTATCAGAGAATGTTCTTTGTACAATAGTACCTCAACATATGCACGTTAAGTCAGATATCTCAACATATCCATGTAATTTGGACCACACACGAGCCTTTTAACGAGCTACGTCACTTACTTCAACACTGTTATTAAGTTCCACATATAGTTGTCTTGTTTCTTCTCTTTCATGTTCATCTGTCAAAGTAAGAATGTACCATAAAGTTTTCCTTGTGAAAAAGAACGCCAGCTATCAAAGCCACTATGCTTAAACAGCAAAATGAATTAAAAAAGCAATTATAGGCTCTTTCCTTATTTAAAAAAAATCATTATGAAACAGGGTGCAAAATTTATATAATCTGGAGAAAACGTGTATTCCATTGAAACACCAAGAAAGCTCAGCTTTTCAAATTTCCTTCCCAATCTCACTTTTTCCGTGAATAGTGTAATTCTGGATCGATTTTTATAACTATATTTCTTAATTTTGATAGTATTAATGTTGTTGAATATTAATGTATCAAAAATGTTACTGTTTTAAAAACTGTAATGTAAGGTTTAGCACTGGCTTTCTTCCCATTAGCAGATACCCAAGACCACAGAACTGTCATTATAGAATTGTAACAATACTCCATCTCCATCTTTTTCTTTTTTTCTTTCATTTCTGTAATTGATATTATTTTTCCCTAAGAAAACAATTATAGAAGAGAACAGTAAGAAACACAGCTATCAAAGAAGTACAGTACTTCTACACACAGGTGTTTGTAGAAGCAAGGCTAAAAAGAAATAGATGCTTCTGAAGTATCCAGGATCAAGTCAGTAAAATTTTAAAGATTATAATAACAATTCTGAATTTCATATAGAGTAAAATCCCAAATCAAAAACATATTTTAAAACCTCAAGAATTTAAACTTTGTGAAGTTATCCATCTGTCTTGGCTTGGTCAATTTAGTGAGAAGAATACTAGCTACCCATAGTGTCTTGGGATTTGGACGTTTTTTTCTCCCCACGAATCTGTACTGCTCTGAACAGGATAGCGCCGGCTCTGGAAATTCGATTGAGAGAGCTGGGAAAGGTAACTACAGTAGATTCTACTGCCTAAACACAGGCATGAAGTGCCACCTCATATGTCTTAATATAGTCAAGGTATCTGGATGGGACTGAAAAACGTCAATGGACTGACAAGACTTCAGGAGACCTGCACTCCTTTGGAGTGGCTGCTAGTGGCTACCCAGGGCTGCTTACACTGCCTTAAACCTGTTTCAGTGTTTAGACACCCAAATAGCTCCCAGGCTTGTAACCTTTCAGCAAACATTCATACTGACTTCAGAAAACCTCTGGATTTTATAATTACAAAACATAGGTATATTAAGACCTATGGCTTCACTTCTAATTTCACTGTGATGCAGAGCCACATACGCTTTATCTCAACTGGAGAACCTGTTTGGAATGGAATGATAGCTTTTCTCCTTCATGGATTTAGAGAAAGCTAGAAGTACATTTACTTTCATAAATCAAAATTTAAATTGCATTTACATTTGGTGGACTTCTCTGTGAAGTGAGTACAGGTTTCCTTGAGCAGATTACACAGATGCCTCGAAGCGCTGTTTCTAAAAGAGGGGAAAAACACCATAATATGTTGTCACAAGAATGCGTGGTACTTTGCATACCTAAGTAGTAACAATGTAGATGCCCCGAAGACCTTTAGAATTTAACAGCTATATGTAACTTCCCACACTGATACAGTTTGCAGCATGAAAACTAATCATTTTCACAAAAATGTGTTGGACTGTGTTACTTACTCTTTTAAGAGATCTTTATTTTCACATATCTCATCTTCCAGTTTTAAACTTAGTTTTTCATTTTCAAACTAATTTCATAGGGAACAAATAGAAAAACACATTGTTATTGAAAAATATACTAGAAATGTATTTTCACTTCTCAAATCTCACTTGAAGAAGTAATTTTCTGCATTAGAAGACAGAAATCTGCTTTATCTGATATAACATGCTAAACCAGCTTTTGTTACAGTTTGCATGAAAGACCTAATAATAAACACTAATTTACAGGTATGTTATTCATACATACATTCACACACTGCATGTGCACACCTCTTCTCAGAATAACCATTTTCTCAAGGCAAATGTCAAACAAAGACAGCTCAGGTTACCAAAGCCAATGCAAACAAACAACCACCAAGAACAAAAAGGACTGATAAATTGCTTAAAATAAGTATTTCAGTCACAAAGCTGTCCATCGCTACCAGTGAGATAAGAAACTGGGATAAAGCAGGGTGGGCTACTTCCTGTATGTGTTGAATACAGAAATGTGCATGAACATAACTTTACCAGGAGGATGAAAGTTTACTCAGTCTTCAACAGGTTTCTGCATACCCACACTATGATGTGCAGGTAAATAATACGAAGATGGAGTGCACATTGTTAAAAAGAGGAAAACCATTTTTGAAAACCAAAATGTTACTTTTTCCTTTAATAACAGCAGAACCATAGGTCATTGGCATCTAGCCAAATGGCTTCTTTGAAGGCATCACATTAACACTTCAAGATGTCTTCAACCTCTGCAACGTTCTTTAATATTTAATTATATGATTAATATTTTCACATTAAATCAGGAACTTTCTCTTTACATATTCAATGTATATATCAACGTATATAGTACAATACTGGCCTGCAATTCTTGAATGGCTTTACGCTGTGCTTCAATAATCTTCCTATTTTCTTGCAGTTTTCTTTCTTTCTGCTTTAGTTCTGACTCTACGGTTAGTTTCCACTGCTTGATCTTCTCAGCCTCTTTGTAGAGTTTTGAATACAATTCATTCGTTGTTTCTATATTCTATTAAAACAGGTTCCACAATTTAATCTCAAATGCTATTTAATGAATAATGTTTTAGATACATAATCTCTCAGAAATATCGCAGGAGTAATTTTTTTTTCCATAGATGGTGACACAAGCTTACATATGATCAGGAACCAAAGTTTAAATCTTTGTGTATCCCTTGTATATGCATGAACAGACATTACAGAACCAGTAAGCGACACCAACACAAGTGAAAAATACCCCACTGCCTTCAGATATAGTGACATCGCTAAACAGGTAGCCTTAAAGATACGGGTAACTGCACTCAAGTCAAGAGGAGTTTTGCTAGAATTATCAATAGAGCCAAGGTGCCTTCCGTTAGGTTCCTCACACCTTTTCCCTCCTCTTTTTTCTGCCAGATACTGCCAAGTAAAAGCAGCTTCAGAGATCTTGTCCAAGACTACCTGCGATATGTTTTTGCAGTTGCCTCATAGCCAAAGCAGGAAGAAAAGCCAACCAACCTCGTGCTCTTAGAACATCTTTAAAGCGCTGTACAAGCAGTGCTTGATCAGTGCTTTAGGCAGGTAAGAGTAGCACAGTAGGCCACAGGGCAGTTCTGCAGTTTGTTTTAGGTATGATGTCACCCAACGCTATCCTCGTTTCAGGCTGCATCATGATATTATTATAGTCCTGACTGTACATTAATAGCTGCTAGGGCTAAAAGAAGTTTAGTCCTCAGGGAGATGAAAATCATTAGGAGGACTGCAAGAAATACATTCCATTTTGTTGCACAAACAGTATTTCATATCTGGGAAGCACAGGAAGCTACCACAAAAAAAAAAAAAAGGCTTTACTGAGCTATACTAAAGCAGAAAAACATTGGTAAAGATGCTGTGAGATGAATCAAACGCTTGAGGAAACCACTCCACTAAATTCATTGTCTTATAGATAAAATAAAGCCAGACAAGGCAATTGGGATAATCTGCTTTGATTTTCCAAAAGAATACTCTGACTTTGATCCTTCTGCCTTTAAACAGAACCAGTTTCACAAAGGTATTTAAGTGCCAAAATCTTATTCTGATTAAAACTCCCAGACACCCCAGGCACTTTTTAAAAACAAACAAACAAAAAAACCAAACTTGGAAATCACCTTAATATTTAAAGATTTATCTCCAGGCATGTTCACTGAATCACAAATAACTCCTCTAAGTGATTCAGCTTTTAACAGGAGACAGAAAATTATTATTCCCCTTTGACTACTTCCTTTAGCCCTGAAGAATAGTGCTTTAGGCACTGTTTTGGGAACAAATTAAGAGGCCCTAAGAAATTAGATATGCAGAGTTTATACTTAGCTGACCTCTTCATCTACCTCAGAGCAAAGTTTTACTTGCTGTGAAATCGCATCTGAAATACGAAGAGATTTTGATCAGTGTATTTCTACAAAAATAACAGTGGAACTGTATTTAACAGTGTTACAGCTATGAAATTATTAAACTACTCATGAAAAACGTCAACAATATTAAAACATTTTGGAAGAATGTGCAAGGTAAATGCTTATTTTAGTCTTACCTGAATCAGAGATTTCACCACGGTTTGGCGTACTCATCATTACAAACGGCATATTAAAATCATCATCTGGGCATTTGTTAAAACCCTGCACAAATTTCAAAAGGAGTTTCTCATGGGTAGATTTGTAAAGAACGATTATAAAACCCAGGCAAGAAGTACAGCTAATGTGAAAGCAGAATTTTCCATTAATATATCAACTACCTACAATCTTCAAAGCCCAAGGTATTGGTAATGGCTTTGGAACTCTCCTGCTTGCTTCTTACTTCACAGTGGCTTTTCAAACTGTTGGTCTTTAGTAGCTTGTTTTCTAGACTGCACTGTGGCCAAAGTGGAAGCTTTTGATGACAAGAACTTATTACCTATTGCATGCCTGCACACAGTTGCATGGTGAAGGATTCATTAACCGAAATGATTTTTTTCAGGTCCAGTATTTGATACTTATTTTTTTGCTTTATTCCCAAGAGTACTTCTAGAACACATCTGATTATGTTTTAACACGAAAATTTCATTTTACAAGGTGTTTTAAAAGTCACAGAGATTTGTCTGGTAAATAGTGTAACTCATCTCCTGTCAGAATATCACATTTGAATCTAAACATATTTCGTAAGGAGCCTCAACATGGAAAAAGCTCTTGCTGAATCCACGTAACTCGGAGCGTAGCGACACAACATTGCCGCTGCACGCTTGGTCTGGTGGGACCAATAAATCAAAGCCAGTAAGGGTATCCGGGTGGGGTACTTGCCACTTCGTGAATTACCCACATCAAACGTGCATTTCTCACCGGTGGTGTACAGTTAAAATACATAGCAGACGCTCGAGAAGATGATTCTGCTTGGTTTTGACAGAAAGAAGTCAAGTCTTTGAAAACTTAAGACGTGTGTGTCGTCCCCCCCCGCACCAATCTTAAGAGTCTGCAGAAAAACGAGTCCAGCGCGCTTTCAGGCGTATGCCTGTGCTTCCCAGGATGGAGGTGCGGGTTTTTCCGCTCGGGGGCGGCCCGCTCCCCGCCGCGCCCCCGCGGGAAGGCCCCTGCGCCCTTCCTGCGCCCTTCCTGCGCCCTTCCTGCGCCCTTCCTGCGCCCTCGCCCCGCCGCCCCCTCCTCAGCCCTCGCCTCCAGAGCGACCCGGCGCAAGGCGGGCGGCTGCGCCCTTTACCTGACGCAGCCCCGCTGCCCGGGCGCTCGCCTGGGGTTTGACCGCAGACACCTGGCCACCGCTCAGGCGCGGCGGCACGAACAATTGAAACGGTTTTTCTTTCTCCATGGCCTCGGAGAGGAGGGCAGGTCTCAGCGCCGACGCCGGGCACGCTAACGCCCCCGACTCGCCGGCCGCTGAGGGAGAACGGGGGGG
>VZTL01010862.1:2579-32441 GCA_013400535.1 Scopus umbretta
AATTTCCCCTTAATTTTTCCTTACAATTTGAGTTGAGTTTCTGACTGCACTCTCACATCTGTTTTGCCCGAGAGCAACAAAATTCTGAGGCCATTATCATCAACTTCTTCCTAGTAAGTGCTGACTTCCCGCAACTCAGCACAGTAAAGAAGAGGCCTTTTGTACACTGTGGAATGTTTTAACAATCTTAACCATGTATGCATCCAAGCAAGAGTGCACTGAGTAGTATCCACTGACTCTTTGGCACTGTTTTTCCTGTCCAGACCTCTGCATTTGGTGTCGTCTTCTTAAGGTGTAAGCTGTAAATCTCCATCCTCATGTGAGAGCGCTGGATTTCCATTCTATTCTTCTTGCACCACAAATTTACTTATTTTTTTTCAGTAGCAAGTCTTAAGGAAGAATAAAAAGGCAGGCTTGTCTAGTAGAAGAGCAGCAGCGAAGGATAGGCAACTAAAGAAAGGGGGTTTGTTTATACTGGAACTATTCAGTGACTATATAAAAACATTGATTTCCTGACATGGAAACCTGTATGTTTGTATGCAGCAAAAGGTATGCTAAATCAGCAGAATCTGTGGAGTTCCTGACCACAGAAATGTCGAGTATGTCACCTTTACTACTGTGTCAGAACATTTGTGCACTTGGACAAAGTCTGCTTGGGATACAAAAGGCTAATGGTGCAAGTCTCTTTAAAGAAAGAGAAAATAAATATCATTAGTCCTTGGATTTATTCAGGAACTATAATGAATGCGGTATTCTCTCTTGTGGAAGAAAAATTCTAATAATTTATGGAAATCTCTACAATAATAAATGTACATATGCCAAATTACTGTTCTTAACTGCACTTAATTGTTCTTTGTACAGTTATCATCAATACACGTAGAATAAGGTTAATAGAAATTATCAAAAAAGTGACAGATAAGAGCTAAACACACTTTACTATTCCAGACATGATTTGAAATAGATTTTGAAAAGAAAGATCTGAAATTATCAACAGCTACTAACAGAAACAAAAAAAGGCAAACCTCATTACCACTGTGTGTGGGTCCTTTTTTTCAACCGCCCAGGCTCACTTTAAATTATTCTTCCATTAACTCACTGTGCTGCCTACTTCTAACCCTTGCTGAGCAAACTTCAAGAGCTGCACCCAGCATGTGTCCTGTAGCTCAGAACAGGAAGCACTTTGGTACTCTGTATTCATGGGGAGAAATGGGAGGAGGGAGAAAGTCCATGGGAAAAAAAAAGAAAGAAAGAAAGAAATTTAATGCATAGGTTAGCAATAGCTGTTCTGCATTAAACTAAGCACAGAAATGAAGTGTTTTACTTACTATTAGACAGGGTGGATCTGTTTCCTTCACAACTGGTTACTTATTTTTGTACTAATGGCATTGTTCTGGATGCATTAACTAGGTAATGGTTAATACAATGTCAGATTCCAAATACAAAATAGCTTTTTGTTTCTATGCACTTGACAACACATGTAAAATTTGGATAAAACAGGTCTTTGGAATAGCATGGAACCCTTTTTTTGAGTGCAGCAGCCGCTTTGACTTGACCTGATCACCTTTATTTCCACTACATTGCCAACTCTATTTCTTCACTTTCAACACTGAACCCAAATTTCCAGTCTTCATTGTACTCAGCTGTGCAGTTCTTCCTGAACAGACATTTGACCATTCTCTGTTTCTTCATTGACTATATAGATGACATAACTTTTCGGAAAGACACTAACTCCTCACAACTCATACATTCAAATGAAAACATAAAATATTTATCTCAATACACATCGTATTAATTTACAAGAAAACATAAGCTTTATGGAAAAAAAATAGTCAGTCAGATGGAGGGAAACAGAGCTGACAAATGTTTTTAGCCTTCTTCCTTCCTCAGTAAGAATATGAACATTTAAATGTATGCAGCAGAAGCAGATGAAATTACATTCTCTGACATTTTATAACTCTGAAACAGATATGTGATTGATTGCAAGGTGGTGTAGCTGCTGGCATTTTTTGTCGGCACATTTTGATGGTACAGTTTCTTAGGTGAACTTCAAGTACATCAGTGACACATACAATGTTTCAGACACTTTGACTGATTTCAAAGCTAATAATTTATGAGAGCTTTTGGAGCCAGTTATTAGGTTTGTCTCAGGAGAGATTGATTTTTTTTTAATCCTCAGTTCCTCACTGTATGTTCTGTTTATCTCATCTTATTTTGCTAGAAAACAAATACATAGAACTTTAATTCAGGAATGTCTGCTCTAACTATGCGTCATACCCTTAACAAGGTTTCCTATATGTAATGCTTGGACTTGAGAACACCCATGCAGCAGATGGGTCTAGCAAAAGATGAAGAATATCTGGAATGAAGTACTACAAATAAACTTCATTTTAAAATAGCCAAAAACATAAAAGAAAAAACTTTAACGAGAAGTTTAATACCTTATTTGTGAGACTGTTAGGCTCAGTATGCTAATACAGTCTGGCAGACCAACTCTTCTCCTATCTACACCAATGTAAATCAGAAAAAATGGCACTGAAGTTGACCCCATTTATCTAGCATGTCCATAGTTTTGTTCAGGAGTTCAGTAGCTGAAATCAAATCAAATACAGTGATTTGGGCACTCCAGAGAAGTATTAGCTGATATAAAGCTGAAGGTCTTTCTCTTCCATAATCCAGTGTGTATGCAATATTGAATCACTTGACTGGAGAATTCTGAAACACAACTGGAAGAACAGTAATGGAAGGAAGAAAAGAAAATTAATGAACTGCTACTGTAAATTGTGGTTAGATCACAATTAGATCACAGTGTGATACATTAATTTCAAATTAATTTAGAAATGTGAAGAACAATCAACAGCTCGAATGCAAAAATTCCACTGCATCCATGAAAATTCTGTTTGCTAAGTTTTGCCACTGAAATTATTGCAAAATAATCACATTTTATGTCCTGATATTCCTAGAATATTCAGCTGAAATTCAAGTTCTACTCAAAACAGTCAAATAGAATGATTTACTATCATGCTGTAAAGCTTTAATTCTTTTAAAACAGACATTCCCCTATAACAACACTAACATATAGATCTACAGTATCTTTTATGCATTTCCTTAAGAACCCAAGTGTACTCATCACAGAGCAGCATCTTTTTGATTGGCCAAAAATAGCATCTCTTCATAAGCCATGAACACATTTAAGGTATTTAAGAGAGGTCTAAAAGCCACCATTCAGGTCTTCCACTGGAAGACAGTGGAAGACATGAGATTAGCACAATCCAATTGACTTCAAAGACTTTACTACAAGCAGAAAAATTATAAATAAAGGATGACTAGCAGGTTATATTGTTATTTCAAACAATAATTGAGTACTTGGAATGATATTGCTTGTATTATTCCTAAAGTGTCAAATTTATTTTTGGCCTAACTGCAGTGATATGAGTAAAGCTGCTCCAGGGATAAATTTGGCCCACTGCCTTTTGATTCTAGGTGTTCCAGAGAATTTCACACATAATTACTACAACTAGAATTCAGTCCTCTAAACAATGTGTAGGAGAATTAATCCCACAAGAAATCAAGCTTGATAATGAGAAAAAATGGATTATCAGACTTTGTATGACTACTAGAAGAAGGATTACTGTGTGGCAATGAGCCTCTGTGGAAAACCAGGTGACAGATGAATTGCCTAAGACTGCAATGAAATATGCCCATTTTTCATCTCTGTAGTCCCAAAATAGAAACCTCATGGCCATTGTTTTGTTTAGTAAAAAAATGAGCTTTCTTCTCATTGTTTTGCATATAAAGTAATTAGAATGCTTTCAAAATATTGGTAGAATGCTTTCAAAATATTCACTAGTATTGTTGGCTTTTTAGGAAGTTATACTTATTTTTATTGTCAAGAAATAATGCTCAGTTATTCTCCTAGTAGATTTTAAATATACCTTCAGAATCTATGACATTTAGCAGTCCTAGAAATCACAACAAAATCCTTTGCAGTTGACCTACTGTTTGGGTTACAGAAGCTCCCTCACCTTTTTACCACAAAATCTGTAAATCCCTGCAGCTGGTACTCTTAGTGCTTGTGAACTTCCAAATGTAATATGCAAGTCTTACATATTACCATTGAAAATGTGTAACTAAAAAAAAAAAAAAGAAAAATCAGCAAGGCAAAAACACCAGCAAAAATACTGAACAAAGTCAGTGTTGTAAAAAAAAGACTCCACTTTGAAATTTCCGAATTTGTAAAATATAGATGAGAAATATACATGTGGTGCTTAACATTGGCTAGCACTCAGTTCTTCCTAGTAACATTCTTTTTGATCACACTAATAATACACTATGAAGCATCACTCTGTGGGATGCAGTTAAAGCCTATTTAAGCCAAAGAAACTACTCGCACTCTCCCAGGGGAAAATACCAGAACATTTTTTTTTTTACCTCAATCACTCCAGAAAACTTCATGAGGGATAGTCTTAACCAGTGTTACAGGGAAATTGCTGCCACCAGTATGCCTGGAAAAAATGGGAGAGAATGAAAGGGTAAATATGGTGCTGAAAAATACTGAATAAGATGATTCAGAATTAAATGCTTAAGGCTTACTTGAGCTCCAGTTGTGGAAGGTTTATGCAAATTATGCAGTTAATAGATTTTCTTGTCAGTGATCTTGGTAGAAAATGCAGATAAAAAAATCCCACTCTACCTCCTCTCCCCATTCTCTTCCCCAGCTCCCAAGAGCTAATTTTCTGCCACACAGGCCACAAATTTAGGTCTCACTTTTTCAATATTTCTGTTCTCATAAAAAATTAATTTAATAGCACTTCATGTTTAAAGCTGCCTGCATTTATTTTATTTTGGCTTTTTTTTAAGTTGTGACATTTAACTATCTGTTTGGGTTTTTTCTTCAAAAAAGAAACAATAATAGAAATAGCCTACATATTAAGGGATACTAGATGTGTTCATAAGTAATATGCTTAGAGTCTTTGGGAGTTTCCTATGCTGGGTAAATAAATCAGGTTGAAAAGTCTTTCCTTATGCAATATCTTTGCATCTAGAGGGAGAAAAAATGTGGACCTAATACTATTAGCAAAACAGATTCTTGTTTAGGTACTAAAAGACAAATAAAGGAAAGAACGAAAGCACTAAAATAATGAGCCTTGCTATACTTAACTTTTAGTCCTGAGCAGAGCAATTAGAGGAAATAGAAAAATAGAATAGAAAATGTATCTCTTTGTTCACTGGAGCCAATTTCTGTTACTCAATATAATTGTATAACTTTCATAAACAGATCAGACTCTGTCTTAATGGGAACTGGCTTCTGAGTGCTTTATTTTTCTTCACTCTACTATTGCTATTGGGAGGCTGTTCCAGATCTTCACTGATATCTGATCATTAAGAATACTTTTAATCTCCAGCGTAATTTTATTCATGGACAATTTATAACATTTTTCTTCTGCCAACAGTGCCCTTTAGTTTAAGTAGTCCTTCTCCTTTCATGGCATATCATTCTTTTCCAAACATAATTACTTATAGAAAGTGATTATATGTCTTCTTAATCACTATACATCTTTTTAGCCATTATTTTGCTAACTTCAAGAGGATAAGCACTTTTACTCATCCTCTGTATGATAGGCACTCTATTACTCTGATCCTCTTCTGAGTACCTGTTCTAGCTTGGTCTCCCCTCTGGTACATTTGACTACATTGTCTATTCCCTGTGCAGGTCCACACAGAGTTAAATATCCTCAAAGAGGATCCACAAATACTGAATGGAGAGCCAACAGAAGTCATCATGCAAAATGGTGATCTACCTTTGGAAACCAATCGATAAATTCTAATGTTTCTGGATCTCATTTGAAAGCATGTGTCATAATTCTTATTATGCTAAATCTGACATCGTACAGGATTCCAGACATTGTATTTGGAGACAGGAGACTGTTCAGAATTCACAGCCCTTGTTTTTGCAGGTTAGTGTCTGTGACCATTCTTTCAAAAAATAAACAACCCTAACTTATCTTAAAAACTACTATTAGGCAGGGGATAGTTTTAAATCAGTTAAGAGACTGTGAATGTAATATTTCTCATTAAATGATGTATGAAGTTTTATCACCATCTTTAGAAGACTGTAATAGGGGAAGCCAGCCTTAGGTAGGATAAATTAAACAGTTTGGTAGAAATGTTAATTAAGCAGCTTCAAGGAAGAAGAGAAGAAGAATAATGTCTTAATCCTCCACTGTAACCTGTGATATTTCAGTGCTCTATTACAAGCAATGAACATGGAAGAAAAGTTTTGCAGAGGAGCAAGTAAACAAGATCACATCATCTCTCTGGCTAGAAAAAGCAGAGGTGGCTCGAGTGGCTATTTCGCTGGCTCTGGTTGCCATCTTTAATGATAGGACCACAAAAATATTACTTTAAGAACACTTCAAGATTTATAGATTTGGAGGAGTTTTCAGAGACTAATTATGTGGTCACAAAATCTAAAATCCAGCTGAGATGCATGAGCAGCCAAGGTATATCCTTATTCCTGAGGTTACTGTTTATAATGCATGCTGTTATTTTAAGTCAATAGCATTCTTCCCATTATTTGAAGGTAAGCATATTTTCATGTTCTTAAATCTTTTATATTGGTGCAATTGAATCTGAGTAATTTGGTTCATGCCAAACACTCTATTCCTTTGGGTCACTATTTAAAGGTGAACTAGCAAATTTCCAGTCTCCTCTGAAGTAAGAGGGCCTCATCATAGCTGGATTTTAAAAATTGTCAAATTTTATAGAATTAATTTTCTGAACTGTATTCTGAGCTTCCCGTAAGGGAGAGGGAGAGCTGGAATTGGAAATCTGCTAAAGCCTAGCATAACCTTCTGTATGCAAATTCAATGATTAGAAAATGTCCTGAGGAGATGATAGACAGAGGTGTGAGTATTTCACTCTCTGAGCAATTTTCTAAGTACCAGCCTATGAAATATCCTAAGATAGGAATGCTCCCATTGTCTTGTCTCAGGTACTTTACTTTGCATGAAATAATTAAATACTAATTAGCTCAGAAAGAATGCAGAAATGTGGGTCTAAAAGTCTCTCCTAATGGCTAAAGCTTCTGTATGGTGAGGGAAGTTGCTAGTTGCAATTTTTGTTAGAAAATTTTTTTATGCATTTTGCCAACTGATTAATAAGTGCCAAATGGAACTTTCTTAACCAGTCATCATAGTGGAAAGGATTTGAGTAGCTTAGCCAATCAGCTAGAAACATATTCTCATTCTAACTTGTCTTTATCACTATAATCTTTGATTATCCTATATACAGTGGAATTGCTACAAGAGGAAGGATTTTACAGTGCTTGTATAAAAAAAAGAATAGTAGATTGATGATGACAGCTTATGAGATGTGGGTTTGATAATGTCATGGTTTAACCCCAGCCAGCAACTGAGCACCACCCAGCCACTTGTCTACTCTTCCACAGTGGGATGGGGGAGAGAATCTGAAGAGCAAATGTAAGAAAACTCGTGGGTTGAGATCAGAACAATTAATAATTGCAATATAATACTATTAATCATCATCATCATCTATAATGAGAAGGAAAAACAATGAGAGAGAGCAAGGGGAACAAAACCTGGGAAAAACATGTAACGCAACTGCTCAGCACCCGCCAAAAAGTGCCCAGCCAGTTCCCAAGCAGCGATCGCTGCCCCATGGCCAACTCCCCCCAGGGTATATGCTAAGCATGATGCCATATGGTATGGAATAGCCCTTTGGCCAGTTGGGGTCAACTGTCCTGCCTGCATTCCCTCCCAGCTTCTTGTGCACCTGGCGGAGCATGGGAAGCTGAAAAGTCCTCAACTAGTGTAAACACTACCGAGCAACAACTAAACCATCAGTGTGTTATCAACATTATTCTCCTCCTAAATCCAAAACACACAGCAAGCACTATGAAAACTACTAGGAAGAAAATTAACTCTATCCTGGCCGAAACCAGGACAGATAACTCTTTGGCAGAAGACAAAATAGAATCCTTGTCCTGTATCTTCTTGCAGTGTGAGCTATTAAATAAAAAGCAATGTGAAGGGATCATCCATTTAGATTTAGAAGTCTATAAACTCAGTCTGTTCAGTGAAGAGCTTGATCCTGCAGGCATAGTCAGGATGCATGGTTAGCATGATTTTTTTCCCCTTTTGGATGCTGGCTGATCGTGAGATTGATGACAGTTCAAGAACATAACAGAAAAGTAAGTTGAGGTGCCAAGAAAAATCTTTAATATCAAAAAATGAGATTCCAAAGAAGTTAGCCAGTTGTATGCTTTGGTAACAGGGCTTTTAAATTTGTAACTTTAGGCTCAGATGACTTATTTGTATCTACATATGTATCTGAATGAGAATCAGGTGCCAGTGTCTTTTAGCCAGCATCGAGAACAGGGCTAATGTAATTTCTAAACAAAAGAATCTTTTCTGAGCCTGAATATGGTTCCTAAATCTTTTCACATTGTTTTTGAAAGACCCATTAGAATTTATGGTGCCACACTTACATAAATTATTTTGTTTTTAAGATTTATATGGAGATCTCTCTCCCCATCATTTTTTCTATGATTTATCATAAAGAGCTAGTACTCTCAAATAATGTTAAACCTTCTTTGTACTAGTAGGTTTTTTTTTAAAAGATGGAGAACAGTGTATTAACTGATATTTTTTAGCACAGTCTTTTCCCCCAGTTTAGCTATGACTAATAATAAGTAAATATACAACGAATCAATCAAAGCAGTGTGTTTTAGTAAAGAATATGTGCAGTGAACATGACAGATCAGAATTTGGAGACGACAACTTGAAAAAAATTGTAAAGCCAAAAGCCGAGGTGAGTGGGAGGAACATAAGCAAAATGGGGATTGAAATGAAAAAGAGAACAGAAATATAATTTTGTCAACAACTTGAAAATGGAAATGGGAATTCTTTAAACTACTTTTTTGTTAAAGGCAACAAATGACTTAAAAGAAAAATGTGAATGACAGGATTAAAATCACTTTAAGAATAATAATTTGGATGAGTGGAAGAGAAGCGTTGAGGAAAATAGAACGCAAGCATAGACAAAGTACCAAAGAAAGAGAAAAATACAGTACCAAGACTGGCACTGAAGTTGTAAGTCTAACAGATCAACAGGAACAGAAAATGCCAACTTGTCAAACACAAATCAGTTACTGAGATAAGGTCTGTTTTGAGACCTTTTGAGACCTCTTTTCCAGATCTGAAATGTTTTTCAAAATAGAAGTTCTGAAATTATTTATTTTTCCTTTTTAAATTACTTTGTTAATTTACAAAATGTGCTCAGTTTATAAATTGTAATTTACATTTTAAAAAAAACCTAAATACAAACAACAATTTTGAACATTTTTCATTATCATGAGTGTATTTGTGAGACTGGTATTGAAAAAATTAGATTTAAATTTGTTGTTTTGTTTAAACATGAAATTTACTAAAGTATTCAGAAATCTAAAAAATTATTGTGGAAGAGGAAAGCAATCATAAAAACTATTATTTGGTTTTAATAAGTCCCACGGAGGTTAATATGCCAATAAAATGGTACTTTCTTGACAAAGAAAATGAAGAGCAACCTCAGACTCTGCATTTCTAGTCATTTATACAGTTTTATTTTTAGTATCTTTATTGTGACAACGGAGAGCTCAACCCACTAGCACCATCTGGGACAGTGCCTGTGCACAGCCCCGTGATAGTGTACACCAGGGATGATGCCTAGTAAGCAGTAAGCACTGACGCCACCAGGTTTGGCTCCCCCTACTTTATACAGTCCGGCAGCATTACCCCAGCGTGCTTGGCACCTTTAAGCGGTCCTGTGTGCCAAAAGCTTGAGCCCTCAGTTTCATACTAGCAGAGCAGCAATCCGAGGGGCAGCAATATAGCCTTCACAGATCCTCTGAGCTCAAAAAGTAAACACAGTTATGCTATAGGACCACATGAACATGATGTGGGACCCCAAAGTGATTGGAGAGCACAGTCTCTTTAGATGTAGGTAGGCTATGTTAATGAACCCCAGACCCTAAGAGTGCTCACTGGCCCTGTTTAATTTATCAGTGTAGGCAGTCTCTGATGCTTCAAAGACTTGGTTAGATACAGCCTTAGAACTTATTCCAAAGTGGCAATGATTTCCAAAGATGTCCTGCTGTTGAAAAGTGGAAGTCTTCAATGACTTCTTGGAGTTAATTTGGATGTTCTGTACACAGTTGGGATGGTTCAGGTTTTGAATTAACATCTGGGGAAATGTGTATGAAAGATCAGTTCCATGAGTGCTTCATAGGAGCAACAGACAAATATGAAAATCTTTCTCTTGACACTGAATGTGGCTGTAGAGCCAAAAATATGTCAAGATATTCTATCTTGAAAACAGAGCAGAAGCGGAATACAGATTTGAGCTTGCAAAGGATGAAATGAGCAGATGTTCTGTCAACAAACGAATCACTGTACAACAAATTTTAAAACAAACGAAACCAAGACATTTATGACATTTTTACACAAATCAATTTTCCTTCAAGCTGTAGCTGAGACTCTTCTCATGAGCATCAATTTGTTAAACACAAAAAAATTTGTAAAAAAAAATTTGAATTAAAAATATCAGATCTATTTTAATTCTAAATGTTAAGTTTTATTTAGAAGCAATGAGGCTCTCTTCTGCAGTCAGTATTGCCTTCTATTGCTGAGTTAGGTAAATGAGTTATTTTTATACTTGGTAAATATGCTATCATCAAGTAAAGGCCTGGTCCAAATTTCTCCAAAGTCTATAGGAGTTAAGGGGAGTGAGGAGATCAAGAATCATAGTTTGGGCCCTTTCCACTAACTTTTTGGACTGTTAGTTAGTTCTGTGTTTAGTTAGTTTTGACTGTTAGTTTAGTTCTATGATCCTGTAGTAAATCCACCACAGCACTCCACACCTTGGAAGGAATCATTTCAGTCTCCCCCTTTTTCACAGTGTTGGTTCTTTCTCTAAAAAAAGAGAAGCTCTTTGGATTATCACAGGTAATGCCGCTATAGAAGAAAGATTCAAGGGATTTTTGCCTGAACACAGAGGATTTGCTGGGCATAGCCCACACATGGAACCCCTTGTGTGAACATTTTTTCTTAATGTTAAATCATCAGCATCTTTTCTTTTATTTATTACCTTTGAAGTCCGGAATAGACACTCCCTTGCATATTATTTGCTAGTCTTCTTCATGGGTGGACATAGATAACAGGTGGATCATCCACTCTGTCTCAGAAAGAAAATTAGCCGAAGCTTTTGACCAAGATCCAAACCAGTCACTTTAGGTGCCTAATTAAGACAATGCCACAATTAAACTTGGCACCAACCAAATAAGGTGTCTCTGCTACCCACACAGTGAATGGAAAATAGTAGACACTTCTGTTGCACAAGTAGATAGCCTATGTGCCAAGCAATATACCTACAGCTATCTGGCAGAAAATACTCCAGGGCATCCAAGGACTTCTTAGCTTATATATGCCATAGTATGTCTTTGAGAAATTTCACAGCTTCTTGAAGTTGGTTGCCTCTGTAACCAAAAATACAAAACTTGTAGGATTACTATATCTATCATTCAGGTAGGAGTCAGATAAAGTTCTAAATTTACATTGCCAAAAAGCAGTAGAGCTGTTTATTGAAAAGAGAAGCTGCATACACAGGTAAAGGTGCCAACTCTATTCAGAAGTAGTGTAAATCACATAAGAAGACTTTTACACCTTTACAATGGTAGACATTAAAAATCAACATGATGATTTTTCATTAGAAAATGCTCCTTTATCATTGAATGCAAAATAACACAAAATTAATATCTATTACCTCTTAGTAAACATGAAGTTTTTGATGGTAGACAGTAATTAATACTTCATAGCTGTAGTAAAGAAGTGGTTTGTTATTATGCAGATGTCTAGAGATCTTATGGTCACATTTAAACAATCATTTTAAAGTACTATGCATTTAATTGATCATTTTTGTAAACTGGCATCCCAAATGTTACTTATTCACAGAAAATTATGCACTTTGCTCTCGGCATGTATTGTAAGTTCACTCTGTAGTCTTGTATCTTGACCAGGACTTTTTTAAACTTCCAGGTAGTGATTTTTTTTAGAGGACTTTCTCTTTAAAAATTTGGATAGTCAGAAGTTATTAAAATACTTACTTAAAGATTAACTACATTCACAATATTTTGATTGCAATATAACTTAGTTATATTTTTTCTTCATATTCTGGTGGTTCTTATTTGCTGTTTGTAGGAACCTTGTGTCATAGTGTGAACAATCAGTATGTTGACAGCCATAAAAGCTTATCAAAATTAAAATCATTACACTACAAAACCTTTTCTTGTAGAAAATATTCCTTTTGAAACAGCCAGAGTTCTGGCCTTTTATATAAAATTCCCAGTGCATGAAAGGTATAGATCTGCCAGTGCAGCTTGCTGTATTTTTGTGTTGGAATTAAGGGATGCTATAACTGGGAAGGGAGCACAAAGGAAAACTTCTTTCTGTGCACTGAGCTTATGAACATACTTAAAAAGAATGTTTTCCTTTGACATTTCCATATCATTTTAGGGAATGTTGCCAAGTGGGCTGTGCTTCAAATGTGAGTTGTCATTACATTTTTTTTTTTTTAAGTTAATTAATTCAACTGCCCCATTCATTTGAAGTAACAGTACCTTTCATATAAACCATGAACATACCCAGACCTGAGAAAGCCTGGTATCTATTTCTGTATAGGGAGCATGTCAACTAGAAAAAGGAGCTGATGACTGCTGACGCTTTAAGTGAAGCTTTCTGGGGAACAGATTTTCTTGAAGTTATTCTAGCTGCATAAACAAGTTTGAGAAAAGCTGGAGGAAGGTTGGTTACATGTTCGTTTTGTACTTTGATGAATTGGTGCTGTAATATTTTCTTATTGTTATGCTTATAGTTAATTCCCTATCACATGCTTGCTATAGCAACACGAGGATAAAAAACAGCAGGAAGAGGAAAGCTGATGATTTTTATCTGTCATTCCTGATATAAACATATAAGCCATGCACTACTTGAATCCAAATGCAGAGCAGCAGTAAGACGATCACTGATACTCTGTCCTTTAGCAGATTAAGAAACAATAGCCAAAGACAGATATTCAGTGATTCCTCCATAAGCAAGGGATGTTAAAATAAAATTTAAAAAAAATTGCAAAATATACATATGCTAGATTGAAACCTTAAGTCAATGACAGCTCTGAAATGGGAGAGTCCCAGTGCCCCCCCCCCCCATCCCCCCCATTTTTTACGGTGGGCACAAAAAAAGGCCTCCAGAAAGCTTGTGTTGTCTCAGGCTGTGTTTTATTAAAATATCCCAATTTTAAGGAGGAGATCTCTGCCGGGGCCTCGTCCCTCACGGGACTCCCCAGGTCTGGCAAGGGGCTGATCCGAGGACTATCCCAAGCTCCCAGGGCTGCCCTCCTGCCCCAGCAGCCCTCAGCGACAGCCGCCAGCTTCCACCCCCACATGAAGGCGCAAGGAGGTAAGGAGATGATTTTCCCTTTCAGCTTCTAGGCTGGACCTGCGGCAAAAGAGCCGGGGCTTGATGTTTCTACGGTAAACTGCCGATAATGACATTTTCTCTCCGAAACACAGCGGTGCGGCCTAGCGGCATGGCCCTGCCCTGGCTCTCCCGGCCCCGGGGCAGAGGGGCCATGGGACAGCTCTGGAGGAGCAGGAGCTACTCCAGCTGCGCTGGTCACAGAAGATCTTAATTAGAGTCTGAAAAGTGCTTTGTAACATTGAAGGGAGAAAGGTAGAAGTTTATTATGAGTGCATGCAGTAGGGGATTCCCATTAGAGTGCTGTAAGTGTGGAAAAGAAAGTCTTTCCTCCTTGGAAGAAGTAGGGGGGTGGCCATGTGTGTCTGAGAAAAAAAGATAATTAAATAGCTGATCTCTGGTAGAAAGTTTGATGGCTTAGTGAAATGAATTCAGTACAAATTTTACCAAAATCACAGCATGTTTCAGTCCAGCTTCCAGTGAGCTTTAGATCTGTAGCACCCCCAAACACGATTCACAGATTTGGTTCTGTATTCTAGTAAGTCGTCGGTCATGTATGCTCCTGCAAAGTTACTTTTTCATTTCTATTTTTGTTCAAATGCAGAATATGAATTAATCACCCGTTTAACTGAGCACTGAAAATGCTGTAAAATACAGGATTTTTATATATTTAGTTAAAGCCCATTTTGGTAGAGTAATTCAGAGCTCTTTGGAAAAGTTCAAAGTTTGAAACATTACATCTACCTCGTCTTTAGGTGACCATTTTATTCATGAACATGGCCTAAAACTCAGTAGCTATCATATTATACAGCAGGAAACCACAGGCAAATTAAATGCTCACACCCATATTCCCTGTTCTTTTTTTCTACAATGATGGAAAATGTACAAAAGGAAAGTGAACCAAAAGTTGATTTGAAAGTGAGAACTGTGATGATGAGCCACTCTACTGTAATCCACAGCTAGGTTTTGGGGGAAAAATGCAGTGCTGTAGCTCAAGCCAAAAATCTCTGAATGGTAACATTTTATAAATGCAGGCTTTTGTTCTGCATTTTGTAATATTAATTTATTTTGTTTCTCATGTTCATCCAGTAGTGTGCAGACTTAATATTTAACGGTTAGCATCATACCTGAAAAAAGCATCATAGAAAATTGAGTAAATGAAAAACTTTATTAATTTGCAATAGAGACATCTTTTTATAAGTCTCCTATTTGTGGTTCAGGACAGTGATGTTACAATGAGCTTACTCCTATTTTTTACCCCTTACCTCTTGTTCATCATTGTCATTCACTTGACAAAAAAAAACCCTATCTGCAAGCAGTAATGCATCCAGCTTCTGCAAGGAACTAGAAAAGCAGGTAACTAGCTTTTCCTTTTTCTGAAACGCACAGTTTTATTTTTGGATGATGTCTGGCTGTTGCCTCTGAATTCAAATTAGATGCTATTGCACTGTAGTTAGGGTGGCAACTCCCAAGAGAAGGTAACATGAGCAGCTGTATTCCAAAGTCTCTTTTCACCCATTTAAACTTCCAAGGGCGAGGAAATGCACATTTGAGTTGTTACTTCTCGTTCTTAGTTTTAGATCAATGTTGGGTTATTTTGGAAAGGTCGAAGAAAATAAGGGGAGTCATTTTTGAGTGATGATGTTGTGAAAAATTTACATGTTTCAATTTTATGGAAGTGTTGTGACCTTTTTTTGCTCTCTCATATCTCAAAAGAGTTTGGTGTTAAAAGTTCAAGCTTGTCATGCAGTTAATCCTTGATGAGAACAAGTGCATGTGACATGTCTGAACAGATCCGATTTAGACACAGAAAAGTAACTTTTAGTCCTAATTTGTTAACCCTTTCATCTTCACCAATCCAGAATGGAAGACAAATAACCAGTTTAATGTGTGGCATAAGATATGGCATCTTTAGCAGGCATAAGCATATTTCTTCATCCTCACCAATAATTCTATTCTGTCTTGCTCTGAGTTTAAAATGAGAAGGGGAGGGAAAGAAGGTTGTGTTTCCTTTGTGTTATGTCACTTCCCAAATAATGTAGTCCTATTTTATGCATTTGATTATTGAAATATAATCTAATTATAACATACATTTACCAGAATACTTTTTGTGGTATGTTTGGGACAGAATACACTAAACCAAAATATTATTTTGTGCCTCCTGAAAGCATACCTTGAGGTATGACTTCCAAAACTCTGCCTTAACACAGAACTGTGTGAGAGAATCGATTAGTCTTTGAACCTGGAGTAGGGTTGTGGATCCACTGGAACCACAACTGTTAGGACAGTTCTTCAGAAGTACTTCTTGTTTCATAAGACCCTCATTTAGTATAGCCCTGCATTTAAAAAAAAAATGTCAAAAAAAGAATTTTAAATTGTGTTCAATATTAAATCTTGGAGAAGAGGTGATGTAGTTATTTGTATAGAATTAATTAAGCCTATAGCACTTTCAGCTTTCTAGCATGAAGTTTTCTTGCTGTGAAAGATTAAACCCTAGGATTAAACCCTAGCAAACTTTGGTCAAAGCATTCAGTTTCTTTGAGGTACTCCAATCTGGGACTTGCTGAAGTCCCAGAGAATATCTGGCAGGCATGATGTTTCCAGATTCCCCGCGGCAGAACTGGCTTTTTTTTTCTGTCTGTTGCGACTACACAGTTTTGGTCCTATGACCTTGGGATATTTGGTTCCACACCTTTCTCAGAAATCCCATAATGACTGGACATGAGGAAATGGATGGAGTTTCTTCTTGTATCCATTTACAGATTAAGCACCAGAGGCAGAGATTTTGTATCAGACCTGTTAATGGGCCCAAACAAAGTTTTTTTTCTTAAGTTAGAAATACTTATTCAAGTTCATTTTGCTTTTGTTGGAAGACTTCTAAGTACACAAAATAGCATATTTTAGTGTATTTATTTTTCTCTTAGATGACAGCTTGTTCTCTGGTTCGATTCTTTCACTTCTTTCAAGTCAGTGATAAAAGCGCATGCCAGCTCTCAACTTAATGGATTCCCTTAGAACCATGCTGATGGGAGAGTAACTGTTTTGTCCACACTTGCACTCCAGTTTCACATCCTTTCCTTCCAAACCTATTGCCCCCAGTGCCGTGTCATAACACAGCTCACTGCTTTCCTTGGGAGGATAAAAGAGACAGTTTGCATGGCTGACCTACAGTGATCTTCCAACAGATAGGAGAATAAAGAATCCAAAGCATGAGGACCTTGGACCCCTACTGCAGGGGAGCCCTGTCAGTGTTGTAATGAAGTCATTTAATCTTATTCTTTACTGACGCTACAGCAGTCCAAAGTTTTATTTACAATATGTGGCCGAATAATATCTTTTAATGCATGTTCATTAAGTAAACTGTGGCACAGATGTGCTGACTACAAGGATACTTTCTCAAGTTAAAAGAGACACTGGTATGATCATGTGTGCTGACCTAATGCACATCGTAGAACAGTCTCACCTGATAGTTTCTTCATGAGGACAATTAGAGGATATGTTTAGAATTAATATTGTGTAGTACACTGACTACTCTTTATTTAAAGCCTATTATGAAATGTGTCTAAAACGCAAAAAATGACCCTAGTTCCTTCTGCTGATCAGCACTGCTCCTGTTTATTTGTATGTATTACTTTTATATGAATAAAAAAGTGCTGCAATATCAATAGGTATTCCTAAATACTCAAGTGCACAATAAATGTAACCATCCCTTTTATATTTAAATTAGGTATTTGATATAAATCAACAAAGCTCAGTGGCAAAACCTGACAACTCCATGCATAATACTGTAAAGAGAATGATTTCTGAAATATTTAGTGCATCTATAATTTTTTACATGCTGGCAGAAAAAATACCAACTGAGTAGCCCATACATGTATATATGATCTATTTTTTAATTTGTGTCATTTTAATCCTCATAGTACCTCACTTTTTCTTCCAGTAGACTAAATAAGAAATCTATGATTACTTACAGAGTCCTTAACAATGGGAGACTCTATTAAGCATGCAGAGAAAACAAATGCAGCCCATGAATTTAATTCTAGTTTTCATTATCTTTTATTTGTGCATCACACCCTAAAGCTGTCGATTCTATTCTCATATTCATCTTTTTAGTAAAATGTTTGGAGGCGAGGGGAATTCACTGAACAACTGAGTCGTTGATTCATTTTATGTGAGGAGAAATCCCTGTATTTTAAAAGTGATAATGCCTAAGTTACTAATGTATTTTTACAATATTTTTCACTCTGGAAGGGTCCTAATTCCTGACTGTAAATTAGTAAATTCCTATCAAAATACAATAAATATCTTATGAAGGGTACAATATCATTAAATTGAGAAATCTCAATAGCAAATGAACCTACTTTATATTAAAGTCTCAAATTCTGTTAGGAAATGTTCCCTGTCAGCATGGTGGTGTATTTGGCCTCTGTTCAACCTCTTGCAAACCATTAAAAACACTTTTTTCCCCTCCTTTATATAGTCTGCTTCTCACACTTTTTTTTCCAGCCTGTTTACCCAAGAGATAGCTTGGTGTCCTGGTTTCGGCTGGGATAGAGTTAGATATAGATGCAGCATCTGGCTTCACTGAGGTCCTGCTTTTTGCATTTTTAAGCTGGATTGACTGAAGCAAAGGGAAGCTGAGTGACTTGCCTGAAGTTGGCTCAGTGGGCATTAGAACCAAGAATCCTCTTGCCCACAGCCATTTGCTCTGAACAGGAAATCTCCCTGCCTTCATATTACTCCAGCAAACCATAGGGGCATAACTCACATTTAGTTTATTTTATGAATTATTTCTAATAGTTTTCATCCCTTTTTTTTTGTTCAGATTTTCAGAGATATTTTTTCCTAGTCCAGCCTTTTTTGGAGATAGAACACAAACCATTTTTCAGGTTCATATTTCAGTTAGGATTTATCTTTTCAGGGTAGATATGGTAGATAGATATGGTAGATAATGACATAAACAAATCAGTTTTCTTTTTAGTATATCTTTGTATTTAGCCGTGGATAATTTCTTCAGTGCTCAGCTCCTAGAAGGAATTGTGAAATATATCTATGGAAAAAGAATACCCAATAAATGTGATTTTTCATAACTTGTCACGCTTAGTAGTAAATATGACCATCTGCATGTACACACGCACAAAAACACATTAAATGCACATATTTATATATATACCTTTGCACACCTGCACTCATGCACAATACTGTTTTTCAAAACTTAAATTTTAGGTAATGGCCACACCTATTTGAGGAAGAAAGGCTCCGGTATAACTTTTTGTTTCCCCAGTGCCAAGACATAAGGCTTACAGCCAACAGGAGGATCCCTAAGAGTTCTCGGTTTTCTAGCAATGAGTCAAGGAGTTACAGGGTTTCAAATAGTCCCTATAGCAGAGTCTTCTCCCTTACTAACAAAATCCCCAGTGCTGGGAGTGTACTTGTGAAATTTGTAGGTTGTAGTTGGAAATTTGTAGGTTGTAGCTGTTACAATTTACAGCTGAAGCTGTTGCAGAAACAAATTTTTCTCATAGATGTCTTATGCCACATTTTTACCGGTGATGTTATAGTCACAGTTGTTTTTCCAATTCTGAATGCATAATTAAAGTGCAGTTTTCAGATCTGGTGGTAGAAGACACACTGGCCTTGAGGGATTAGTAATTATGAAGAGATACCTAATCTATTATACATGATAGTAGGAAGAGGCAAAAATAAGGAGCAAAAGCTAAAGGACATCAACCTAAAGTCATCTGGGACCAGACAGGTGAGAACACAAGGTCAGTCTGTGGTGTGCAAAATTTCCTTGGCATCTCAAAAAAACCTACCTTAGGTGGAATATGGAATTAAGTAAGAAGACTTCTTCTACTTTTCTTCCTTCCTCCCTCCCAAAAAACACAGAAGAGCTTCTATGTTGAGAAGACCTGTTTTCCTGGGCAGAGAAAGAAAAACATGTATCATATTGACATATTTTAGTCACATTTCATTATGCATTAAGTGGCAAACATACCATAGAACCTAAGCAGAGGAGAAAATCTGTGTTCTCTTGATAGGAAAAAGAGAAAAAAATATATATATTTTTACTAATTTTGGAGGTGAACCTCTCTGAAACCCTGAAAATTGACTTTCCTGGGTACCTCCACATTACTAAGTGTAGAATTACTTTCTATCTCTTTGGGCCTGTCATGTTGCCCAGCCATATCTCGTTTCCATATCAAATAAGACTAATGGGCTGACTTTTTGCTCCATGAGCTTGTTTTACATAAAAATGACAGCCAGATTCGCAGACTGGATGGAAGCTGAAATGCACTTTCACAGTTCCCTGTGAATCGTAAGGGCCATACTCTTGAAGAGTATCATACCGCAGTGAGTCAGGTGTTCCCCACACTGTCTCCAAGACTTGTTTTAAATGTTAAAAAAATGTTCCTAAGGATCATTTAGGTCACTAGGAAATTTCTTGACAAACTGAAGAAAGGAAACAGAGTAAGAACATGCCGAATTTGTAAATAATTTAGAAAATTAGCATAATTCTGACCAATTCAAGCCTACTCCAGCTTGTGAGGCTTAAGGGAGACCAGATGGTGGTAGTGCATTGGAAGGTATCCAAAACTGCTTTTGAGTTAATTGATATAGTGGAGGGGAGATCTCTGGAGAAGTATACATCCCCAGGTAGTTGATTGCTTTGGAATTCCAACAGAGAAGAAATGTGTCAAAAATGAGAAAGGAAACGTAAGTTATTGAGCGGTTATATCTTACACTTGGCCCAGTTAATTTCTAGCCAAACATACAGGGAAAAAAAAAAAAGAAAATTTGTGCTAAAGAAGGAAAATGTGGTCGCTGCAGAACTAGAGGGAATTGACAAAATAGCCTATTTAGCTTCAGTATTTCATGTGTTTACACTTTATTACCATTGTGTTAGTGTACAGAAGTAGAAGACTTATTTTTAATTTGAACCTGTAAATTTTAATCAGAATGGCAATGGTGTAGCTGCTAACCATATATTGTTACATACTGCTAAACGAAAGTGTCCATGTACTAAATTGGAACTCTCACCGGAGGTTGTTTAAAATCTCTGTAAAATAGATCAAATGAAACTGGAAAAGTAATTGATAGCTACAGTGAAAATGAAAGTGAATATAGAACTTAAAATCGCAGAGAAATCAGGACTTACATGGTGAACATTCACTCTTCTCTGGGGCTTCCTAATTGAACACCTTCACTCAGCCCACTTGATAAGCAAGGAATCTACTTCTACCATATATTCAACATTGTGATGAATACTTAACAGACATTGAGCATCATCTTTGGTAGTTTAGGTTAGTTTTATTTTTTCTTTGTTCTTTTTCCTTTCTCATTCTCATTCTTGTTCTCCTTCTCGTTCTCTTTCTCTTTGTCTTTCTCTCTCTAATTGTCTGTCTTTTTTTTTCCCTTTCCCTTTCTCTTTCCTTTTCCCTTTTCCTTTCCCTTTTCCCTTTTCCCTTTTCCCTTTTCCCTTTTCCCTTTTCCCTTTTCCCTTTTCCCTTTTCCCTTTTCCCTTTTCCCTTTTCCCTTTTCCCTTTTCCCTTTTCCCTTTTCCCTTTTCCCTTTTCCCTTTTCCCTTTTCCCTTTTCCCTTTTCCCTTTTCTTTTTCCAAATATAGGTAATTACATGTATTTAGTTCCTAACAATGAGATAAATCTTTCAACATTTTTATTAATTTCATTTTGGAAATGTTTCATCAAGAGACTTGGTATATTCCGTGCTTTTCTTTCACATGATCTCTTTCAATCTGTTTAGTGTGCATACCATTAGAAGAGCAGTCAATGTGACCTTTTTCTATGGGGTTAATAAAGAATCACAGTTTCATAAGCTTGATTCAATTTCCTTTATGTGAGCATGCTGTATAAGTGACCATTATAGTATTTGCCTGGTTTCCTGTGCTTCAGTGTGCAGTTACCAACCTTTTATATGAATGACCACATCTGGTGTGCATTTGGCCACGTAAGGTGAGACAAAAGCAAAATAGATTTTCCTTAGCATTAAATCAAATTTCCACACAATGTACTCTCTAATGTGGATCTCAGATGTATCAGGTCATATATTATTTAGCTGCATTGCATTTTGCGCTTTTTTTAATTCCATCCCACATTCCCAGTTTTAATAAATGCATGAGTAGATGCAATATTTGAGCTTTGTATCTTTGAAATTCAACACTTTCAACAGATTCTTCAGACTTCAAAGAATTTAATATTACTATCATAAAAGGTCTTTTGAAGAATAATACTGGAACATAAGAAAAATGACTGCCTGAGTGTGCCCTATCATTTTGAAAGTGTTTTATTGCTTTAATTTCCTGTCTTACTAAAGTAACAAGCGACATAATAGAAGATATACTGTAACAGAGTTTGCAATTTATTAGAAGGCTTGAGCTGGTTGAAGACTTTATGTGATGTGAAAAAGAAAACCTCTATTTAGCTGAAAAATGGCGACAAGCTACAACATTAATGTTGCAGCAGCTTTAAATGGAGTACTGTCTTTGACTGATAAGTTGCTTCTACAAGCCCAGTATGTTTGAATGGGATAAATCTATAAGTATAGGCCTCACTCAGTGTTTGTTGTGTGTAGATAGACTTCTGGAAATCTAATGTTATTTCATCCATGAGGTATATACAAGGTGATGTTGTTATTTGAATTCCATAGAACAAAGCTACTATTACAGCTATATTGATCCATAATATGTCTTTTCATTTATTTATTATACTTCCACCTATGTGACTAAATTTAATTCTGGGCTTTAGCAATCTAGTATAGTCAAAGTCTAAGCTATGTTAAGTTTTTAAAGTAAGTTTTACCTGCCTTGGCTCACTATAACATGAATGCTGGAATTCATCCCACACAAAGATAAAAAAAAATGATTTTTTAAAAGTATAGAAATGAAAGATGTGATAGTAACTAACCTGTAAAAACATGATGCAAGATTACTGCATAAGTAAAAGCAGTTCTTTCCCTAGAAGGAGCAATGGACTATCCAGTTGCTTTTTACAGTGTGCATCGCAAGATGTGCAGGCATCAATCTGTATGCTGGTGATGGAAGTTGCATGTTTATCAGTGCAGAGCAAGAAGTAAAAGAATCACAAGGGCTTCTTAATCCCACCACTGTTCTGCCACTGAAGGATTACAAAACAGCTGGTTGTAACAGATTGCTTGGTACTTCCAGAAAACAAAACAACAAAAATACACAATAATGTGTGGCCAATCCCTTTGAAACAACAAAAAGAGCAGTTTAGCAGGAGATTGTATTGATAACACTGTTTTTAGTGGATTGATTTGAGTAATTTTATTCTTATTTCTTATAATTGGTGGATGATTGAACAATACTACTGGTTTTTCCAGTTGAGACACTCCCAGTTACCTCTGAAGAAGGGCAAGTAGCATAAATTCATATAACAGAAATCTAACTTTAAAAGTTCATGTATTTAAATAGTATCTTGGACTCCTAGGGGCTCAAGTACAAGCAAAAGCCCAAATATTACTGGTATCCTCAGTTATCTATGTTAGTCTTTGAAAGAATAATGATTTGCAAGGCTTATTGCTAACTGAAGCACAAAAGATTTCCTCTGGGCTTGCCACAGACAATCCTCAGGCACATTAGAGGAGTCAACTAGAGTTAGTTCAAAGTGAATTGCTCCGTTTTAATCATGGTGACTTTACCCTCTCAGTCAATATGCTGTAATGGCATATTGTTAGTATTTTTTGCTTTTTAAATGACAAGTTTGGTCACTTTATTTTAAGGCATATTTTAGAGTGTTTGTGAGATTTATAGATCCAACAGCTCTTCAAAGAGACTTTCTGTCTTACTTTACAACCCTGAAATTTTGTATTGCTGCTATTTCATCACCTTGAGGCAGTTCTTAGTTAAAATATGTGGAGATGTTTTACAACTGAATGAGTTCTTAGTATGATATATAACCAATTATATAGCTATAATGAGTCCAAATTTTAAAAACCAAATAAAAAATGTTGCACTAAGGATTACTGAAGACTAACATTACCCTCTCTTCATTTATTTGAAAATGGGAAGCAGGTATGTAACCATACTATTCACAAATATTACTGTCATTAAATTAAAAAATTCAGCAATTTGATTACTTTAATACTTTAGCTAATTAACTCTGAAACCTTGGAGGTTTTTATGCATTTTCTAAAGTCAGTGCCAATTTCATGTATACTTAGATCACTTCCTAAACTGCTAAGTTTTTCAGGATACCAAATGGTAATTAATGAACAAAAAATGTGAATCCAATCCTCTACCGATTTTTTTTTCAACACACTTGAGACAGGTTGTGCTGAGATATTTTTCTTCTTTATAGTACAGCTGATTAATACTCACTGAATCTTCCAGGGAAGATGTAACTTTTTCGCAATGCTTGTCAGGAGTTTTAAGAACCTTCTTCTAGACTTGAGGGACCAAACACCAAACCCTTCCCTTTCATTTATGGACTTGACTCTGAGTTTTGTAGAGTAAAGGAATAGGCTCTATACTTACACAATAACTTTAATTAATACATAATAACTGTAATTTTTTTGTTAATACAGTTTATAAAACTGCTGGTGATGATGGTCTTTCCCCTTAGCCATTCCTGTATTTATGTCTCTGGTCCAATAACCAGAGGGATCACAGAGGTTATCTTCATTTTAGCCCTCTTGATATTGTTTTAGCCCAAAGGGGAAATCAAATGAGATACAGAAGATGCTAAACTTGCACAACTCTCAGGTCATTAGCAACTAATTAGAAACAGCTTAGGGATCTCAATGATCCTTTAGGTAAGATGTGAGAGAGGGATCAGAGAACATTTAATATCTTCACTTCCTTCTTCTTTCCAGGCAGTGGCTAAGTATATAACAGAGATTCTGACTTATTTTCTGTTGTTGCTTTTTTTACAGTACGAACAAGTATTTTGCAATGGCAGAGTAGGTGAAGTGCCAGAAGATACTGAGATATTCACAGAATTAATCTAAACAGTAGATCTTTCCACTATGACTTCGTTTAATATTATTTAAATGTCTAAGATTTACTAAATAGATAAAACCCCAAAATCTACCTAAAATACAGCTCATGTTATGCATAGATATATATGAAAAGGAAGGCTGATGCACTATAGAAAACTTGTAGGATAAATATTAGTAATAGACACACTGTTAGTATTAGCAGTTATTTATTAGCTGTTATTTATCCCCAGGGTTAGAATGCTAAAGTCTCTGAAGTTTGTAACTCTTAGGATAATCTCATCCCAAGGTTGTAAAGTGAAATAACTTTCTTCTCCTGGAGCATGGATGGTTTCACGGCAATATAGCCATCACGGATCTACATTTGTGTGTTTTGCCTCCCGAAGGTGCCAGGTGCCGCACTAGGATCTAGATCACTCCATAGGCATGCTTGCCTGAAGCCCTGCTAACATTTCGTATGTCTAGCAGAGTTACAGGGACTACGCTGTACTTTCTCTCATATAAGGTCTTCCTACCTGTGAGACACACGGGGTAGTTGCCTTCTCCCTTCTCCAAAAAACCACAACCACTTGTGCTTGAGAATGTCTGTGAGGAAAACTGCAGAGTACAGAATGGCACTCACTGACATCTGCAAACTTAACAGCTTGATCTGTCCATCAAAGCTGACAGTAAAACTAACAACTGTTCTATTTTGGACAGAGTTGTCCCTTTTTAGCACAACACAACTTTGAAATGAACATGCATTCATAAGTGTAGCCGGGACCCATGAAGTAGAATTAGTCCTCTGTGGAGAAACACTAACTTTTGATATTCCAGCTGGCCAGTCACACATGTTAGGGAGCCACAGAATAGTTTATATTCCAAGTTTTGTCTGTCAGTAGACCTAGAATTCCTTTATTAACTGTTGATAGTACTAGGATAAGCAGCATAACAGATTTAGCAAAAAAAAAAATTCACTCTCTTTTTGATGTCTCCTGCTATATTTATGTAAATTTAGTTAAATTTTCACACCTCTGTTTCTTCTGTTGACTTATGAGAATTCCTGGAGCATCCCGGTCTTTCTTTCCTAAACACTCAGTCGTTATTTGTCTTTCTCGTCCATGAATTGCCCTTCGACTGAAGAAGATATCTTTTATAAAATCACAGGACTTTTTACTTACTCTTCTCCCCAAAAGCCCTATCCTAGTTAATATATCATGGTTTCTCTTATTGCAAATGTTCTGCGTCTCCAGAAACTCCTTTCTTTCCAACCAACCTTGACACAGCTGGTTTCATTCCTAGCATGCTTTTTAGCACGGTTATTGTTTGGTTGTCAGAGAACAGTTGCTAAGGTTAACAGTTCCCCTGTGCATTTAGACTGAAGAATATGTGTTGCAACCTGTCAGCAAACAGTTGACCCACATCAAGAGAGGACTTCAGACTTATATGTTTTTACGGGCTGCACATAGACTGATTCCCTAAATCATACTAAGTTTTTTAATGCATCTATCATTAAGAATTAATGAATTCTCACATTGAGGTGCATGTCATCCAGTATTCTCTCTCCACCAATCAAAAGCCTCAGAGGTCTTACAGAATGACAATCATGCAATAATTTTGCAATTATGAAGAACTCTTACTGGTTGTTTTCATTTTCTTTCACATTCATTAATGTATTTGGGGGGTCTTCTCATCCACCTTTTTTGTGACTTGTGCAAATATACAAAACAATCGATAGGTCAAACCTGACTATCTTAAGGTTGTCTATCAAGGGACATTATAGAAAGATTATTTAATTTATTTGAAAAAAAATTAGAAAAATCACTTTCAAAGTAAAGAAAGCTCCATCCCAATACTTTCATGTAGTATTAATGATGCTAAGTTTGAGGTGACAGCAAGCAAAAGTTTAATATGTATCATTTGGGGAAGTTTAGAAAATCTGTCATGCACAATACTGAAAAAACAAGAACAATATGGAAGGAAATAGCAGCTCCATTACAAGGATTTTTAATGAATCTTTTCAATGGAATGTCATACAGCACGATTGTAGAACAGTAAATATTTCAGTCACAGTTTCTGGAATGCCCCAGATAATGAAAGAGCGTATCTCTGGCCACCAGCTTGGAAGTTTCTGGCCAGCACATCCCATACATAGCACCCTTGCTTTGAAAGTTTATTATTTTAAGAATGGCATATAAGCTTCCTAGTTTAAGCGTAGCGTGGAGCTGATGCAGAGTCAAATGCAATATTGCTATCTTCTTGTTTCCTCAATCAGTTAAGCATGGAAAAGTATGAAGGAGCAGTCCACAGCAATCTTGGGAACACAATGCAGATGTACCTGGGTGGACTTGGCAAAGAGCCAGTCATATAGTTTTAACTACACCACAGCTACCTACACAAAGTGCAGCTGTATTTGCATAGATTTGTTCAGCTGTCACTGGCTCCACAAACTGGATAGTCTGAAAACTTAAAAAGACAAGTAGTGCATAAGAGGGAGAATTTCCTACACCTAAATGTAAGAAAGTCAACGAAAAGGAGAAATTACTTAACCTTGGAAGCTTTAAAGAATAAGGAAGAGCAGTTCAAGCATTCATGGGCATCAAACTGAGGATGGGATAAAGTGTGGTGTGGCTTTAACACAAAGAGTCTTTGCCAGAATTTTTTTTTCCCCAGGAGAACTGTTTTGTGGGGGTTGATTTGTTTTTTGTTTTTTTTTTTTTTTAAAAAAAAAAAGGAAAACGTGATAGATATGATCTGTAGGGACTTCAGCACAACATTTGATGTATTGCCTCATCGGAAACTATTAGTAAAGATCAAGATGATGGGGATCAGTAAAAAACCAATAAGGTGGTAAAAAGCTGGCTAAAGAAAACTATCATTTGTGCTGTAAAGCATAAGTATGAGCTTGCAGGGACATTAATAATGTATTTTTTTAGGATTAATGACACTTTATGGATATTGTTATTCTTCAGCCTAATCTGTCCTTCCTGTATAGTGCATAACTAGGTATTACATTACACTACAACTAATTTTGTTATTCCGTCATGTTCCCAAAATGCCTCTTATGTGTAGGTTCCCTTTGTCCCAGCGCAATAGGTCACTTGTATGCTATTATGCTTTTTTCTTTCATGTCTGAGAGAACATATCTATAAGTACATGATTTTATTTCTCACAGAAAGCTTATTTTGTGGTTGGGTTTTTTTTTTTCTTTTTTTTTTTTTTTTTCTTTATTTGATTTGGCACACTTTTTTAGTATGATATGTCCTCTATGTGATGAACTGGGCATCCAAGAGCTGTTTTGGACTGAGGTCAAACAAAATACTTCTTTCCTCCTCTAGCTTCCTCTGGCCCTCTGCTTCCATTAACCAGCAGCTAAAATCACAGAGTTGCAAATAGGTCAGGATGGACTGGAAAGAGTAAGTAGGAAGTAGGTAATATGGAGTTGTCAGAGCTTAGTAAATAATGTGAAATTAATGACAGCCACTGCAGGCCTAACTCATACTGACATGACTGGACTCACAGACAGCCACAACCATTTCAAATGAAAAAGACACGAGGATGTAGGAGTCAAGTGGTTACTTCCTCTCTCTCTTCAGCCTGACAGAATAGTAATTAATTACAGTCTTTACTTCATATGGGATAACCACCAGGTTCTGAGTTCTTGGACGGGCAGGCTGATAGATATACTGATATAACTCTTTCTTTTTCTGCTGTGTCACTGTGCAGAAAATAATTCACGATTGCTGTGTCAGAGAGAGGGAGCATGAGTTAGGAGTTCTTGAAGACAGTAATTGGGAGATGAAAGAGTAGTTGTCTTGGATTTCCAGTCCTTGTATAGCATCCAGTGATACCTTAATGTAAAATGAGTAAATAGTCCTGAGAACATGGAAAAATAAACAGAGACTTACTTAAATCAATGAGCTCCAAAATCTTACCCTTCTTTTTCTTCCTCTTTTGTTTTGCCATTTTCTATACAGAGAGAAAAAGCATGCCCTGAATGATTTGGTTACTCTCTTTCAAGGGGGAAAACGTTATTTTTGAGCTCAGGCTAAAATACAGGCTAACCTTATTTTGGTGGGTGCTTTGCTTGTTGGTCAGTCGGGTTAGGTGGGGAGATATGAGAAGGAGAAAGGGAATATTTATACTGTAGTTTGCTCCTCTTCCGAGAGTATTTTCAATGGAAGAAGTGATCCTTGTTCTGCTCCTGAGAGAAGTTATTTATGCCTCTAATTTGAAGAGAGCATGCTGGATTGCAAATCTTGTTCTGCTGCATGCGCAAACACTTAAGCTCGCAGTGAGGTTTTAGGGTTGTCTGGCTGTTACCTTTCTGAGGTGTTTCTCTTAAAATTTATTAAGAGATCTCACAAACCTCACTTAGACCTGTGAACTTTACAAACCAGATACTGAAAGCCTAACAGTGGCGCATAGGTTCTTTATTTCAGGGCCTTTTTGTTATTTGTGAGTTTTTATGATGATACTATTTTTTTTAAGCTTATTTCTAATGGCTAGAAGTAGCTGCTTCAATTCACTATTTGGTCTTCACACATACTATGAAGTACTTATATTTATTGAGTTAGTTTCCTTTTTTTCTGTTGTTGGTCATATCTAGTTTCAAATAATACACCTTGTAGAGACCTATCTTTCGTACAATCAGCTACTCACTGTCCTAGATCATGGCCCATAATAGTTGTGATACAATGTTCTAAAACTTGGGGATTTTGGCTTGGATACAAATGAACTTTTTCTCCAGATAATGACAAAAATTAGACCTTCACTAGATACATTCAGGGTCAAACTAAGCTGATACACTGTTCAAAGACATTTATGCACTGAAAATTAGACAGCATAAATAGAAAAATTAAAATATCTGTTGACAAGAAAAATGAATCATAGAATCACAGAATCATTAAAGTTGGAAAAGACCTCTGAGATCATCTAGTCCAACCATCAACCCAACACCACCATGTCTACTAAACCATGTCCTGGAGTGCCACATCTACACATTTTTTGAACACCTCCAGGGATGGGGACTCCACCACCTCCCTGGGCAGCTTGTTCCAATGCCTCACCACTCTCTCAGTAAAGAAATTCTTCCTACTATCCAGTCTAAACCTCCCCTGGCACAACTTGAGGCCATTTCCTCTTGTCCTATCGCTGGTTACTTGGGCAAAAAGACCAACACCCTCCTCACCACATCCTCCTTTCAGGAAGTTGTAGAGAGCGATAAGGTCTCCCCTCAGCCTCCTCTTCTCCAGACTAAACAACCCCAGTTCCTTCAGCTGCTCCTCATAGGACTTGTTCTCCAGGCCCTTCACCAGCTTTGTTGCTCTTCTCTGGACACGCTCCAGCACCTCGATGTCCTTCTTGTAGTGAGGGGCCCAAA
>VZTL01010864.1:10408-31665 GCA_013400535.1 Scopus umbretta
CATGCTGACTGGGCCTGATCCCCTGGTTGTTCTGAACGTGCTCATTAAGCATGCCCAAGATGAACCGCTCCATAATCTTCAAAGATCATAGGGTTACAATTCCATAGCATTAACAAATCTTGCATATTTATTTGACATCTTGGGATACTGGGTGCTTTTCTTAAAGCTCTAACTTTTAGATTTATTAATTCACCTGAGAAAGCAGCCTTTTAGTAAGAAAAAATACACTTTTATCTCTGTTGATACAAGGAAGAGCTCAAAATATTTGAACTCTGAAAGTCCTGAAAACAGAAGGCAAATAGAAAATGTCCAAAATTTATTTAGAAGTTTAGGATTTTTAAGCCAGTCTCATGACATCTGAGTATTTGAGACTGGCAGTGTTGAATTCAGGATCCCCTGAGCTGACGAATGCTACTCTTACTGTCCGTTCAACTCATTGTTTTTACTGCATCTGATTTTGCAGTGAAGTGGAAATGCCAAGGTCAGAGAAAAGCAAAAAGTTGTGTAACTTCACAGTTAATTTATCAGGTGGAAATGCAAGATGGGATGCAATTATCCCTCTTTTTTCAACATGTAAAGGCCAGAGATAGTGTTGCAGAACTCGACTGAAATACAGAGGTGCAAGTAGCAAGCCACCACCTGTGAAGACCCAGTCCCTGCAGTGGGCTGACACCACTAGATGTCCTCAGAATTCAGGTTACAGCACAGGGTGATCAGAAGTCCCTCCCTGTTGTTGCTAAATCTGTTTGCTTAGCCTGAAGAAAAGACATAATAGCTTAAAGCAAACTTCCTGCTTCTCCCTCCAGTATGCTTCCTGCTTGGAGATTGTGACTGGAGTCGCTATTAGACTCCCAGTAGCCAACCTCACTCTTTGAAACTAAAGAAGAACAATTTACTATCTAAATAGGAAAATCCTTACCACAGCTTTCTGCTCCTGCCAAGCACATCTGACAGGTATTTGTATGCTTGAAACCTATTCAGTGTCGCACAGCGTGAGAACAAGCTGTCTCTTTGCTGAGGAAATATTCTCCGTGGTTTATCAGATGACTCAATTTTCGTTATGCAATTCGTCTTCTGTATCAAGAAACTATAACCCATCAGCATATAAATGTTTTTCAAGCACAAAGACAAATGAAGTATCAGTTAATTTAACTGAGTCTAAAACGTGTTTACTGTGGACAATGTGGAGAAGAACAATTTGTTGTTGTCTACACTTCCATATACCACTTCTGAATATCCAGGCATGTTTCACACATGTAACTGAGCTACAGGCTGCAAAATCGCATCTGGATTAGTTTTAAACTCACTTACAGCAGTCTGTGCACATACAGTCAGTGGGGAGCAAACCATTTAAACATAAATTCCAGTTTTGTGTAAACACATGCAGATTTTATGACTGTAAACAATGGCAGGCACAAACGTTAGTGTTTAACCTCCGAAATCAGCTGAAAATTTTTTGTTACAGAATGCGGAGCACAGACCATTGAGTTCATGTAAGAACAAGGCACACGAAATAATGAACTATAAACAGTAACTGTTTCATGTACATATGATACCACTTACAATATTTTATTCTTTCTAAAAATAGTTGGAACATTTGCAGAAATACAGTGCTTTCAAACTGAGACTCATACTGTGTTTCCCTGTAAGGAACTGGTACCATGATAAGGAACTGGTACCATGATTATTTCTTTTACTTTTACAAACTTATCTTTTCTGTGTGAAGAACTGACAGATAAGAGAAACTGGTTACAGGGACTAAAAAATTTGTCAATACAACAAAAGAGAGAGGCATCATCAAGAAAGAGCAATATTAGAGCACTCTGCAAGGAATATGGGATAATTTTGGAAACCTAAAGAACCAAATTAGTAGAAATAGGATGAAATTAATGCATTTTAAACCAAGTATTTTTCCCTGGGAGCATTTTTAAAAAGTAAGCCACTTCTGTAATGTCTGTGGAAAAGAACAGGAGAGATATAGGGGAGGAATATGGACCTATTAGTGTCACAGACCAAACTCTACAATTCTGATGAAAAAACAGGTTAACCTATTTAGAACATATTTAGAACACAGACACAAAGGTCAGCAGGGAACACAGATGCTGTCTCATGATGGTGATTTAAAGAATTGGCTTTTTACTCCACACAAGGATGGTTGTCTTCTATAAATATAGCAGGAGATTAGCATCAAAAGAGGGAAAATAAGAATGTGTAAACTGTAGCAAATGTTGGAACAAGACTTGATGATCTTAATTAGCTCAAAAAATCAGAGAAAAATGTTACCATCACAGCAGTGAGTTTCAGGAATAGTCTTCCAAACACAAAAAAACCCATTTAGTTTTCCGAGGTAGTCTGATCTATTATGAAATATATATGACATGGTTGTTTGGGATAGCTGAGGACTGGACTTGGTGATCCAATATATGTTTTCCAGGCCAGTGTTTCAATTCAAGTGAAATACCGTGAACTATTAACAGTTAGAAAACTGTGCAGAAGTACAAGATGGCTGGATGTCCTATTTTACATTCAGGATTTAATGCTTTCAAAATATTTTCTATTAAAGAAATATCAGAACCTCTGTTTATTTGAAGATCATGCTTAAAAGCATCATAGAAAAGCTTCATTCTGATATTTGTATTGCTTTCTGAAGGAATGTAAGCAGCAGCAGAGCAGTGGCCAGGAGGCTCCAGGCATATTAACCATATTCCATTTGTTCCAGTGCCTATGTTTCCATGGTTGCCTGGTATTTGGTATTTGTGGTTCAAATATCATTCATAAGGCTTCTGGAGAGATGTCTTGTTTTTTAAAAATACTTGCTTTAATAGAAAAAATAATGCCCACTTTGTCATAACTGTATCAAAAGAGCATCTCCCCTATCTATGACTTGAAAATGTTTACATAAAAGGGTAACTGGCATTATTGACGATGCTGTGAGGAAATGCCTCACTTTTAGGACTGAATGCATTCTTTTATAAGGGTCACAGTGGACATTGATTTGCCAGAATGTCATGCAAAAGCAAAAGTTGCGTAACTGCTAATTAAAAGATTATATGACTCCTTTTTGAAGGTTTTGATTTAGTTCCAACAAAAGTTATTACATTCTGACATTATAGTTGAATTTCTCCCTTTTAACAGAGTTCTTATATAGAATTCAACAGCTGCACATTGCACCCCAGAAAACAGTGCACCTGGATGGAAACGGAAATGATTCCTGGGGTTTTAGAATGCACAGATATTACTAGATATTCCTGTAAAATAATCCTACTCTGCAATTAAAAATATTATGAAACTGTAGGTCTGAAAACTGTGCTTACAATGCTACTAGATGAAGCTGAAAGTTAAATAATACAGAAATCAGGTGCTGTGGAGCAGGGTTGAGAGAAAAATGTAGTTGTCCTAATTAAGTTCCAGTTCTTACATTCTTTTCTGTCTCTTTCTTGGCTATGCAGATGGATAAATTTATTGAGATTGACAGAGAAGTCTTTACTCAGTTCTGCACAGATGGAAAATTTTTATCTGCGATGTTTTCAGGCTTGCAGGAAGGGGAACAACTGTATAGCACCCACTGGCAACAACATTATGTCCATCACAAGCTTTGCTTGTGCTGCTAAACAAATCTAAAGCTGAAAGTACTTTACCAATCTGTACTGAACAAGATTCACATTCCAACTAGTTATGATGATATACAATGTTCATCTTCCAGGCCTAGGGGAAGGCAATTTAAGGAGTCTCAAAACACCACAGTTCATTACCATTTGAAAGGCTGAACTGCAGCAGTATGAAACCAAGTACAAATAAAGAATGGAATAAAGCAAGAATGTGACGGTCTGTTAGACCATCCAGAATCCACTGGCCATACATTCAACTATACTGTGCATGAGTCTGCCTTCCCACACTGAGTTCTCAAATGCCAACACTGATATATGTCCCTAGCCAAGACTTGGGCATCACTATCACAAGGAGTGTTTCTGAATGACAGTGATGGTTGGGATTATACTGCAAATTAAAAGCCATGGATGTGCAGTGTGTCCAGAGCTCTACTCCCCGTTTCTGAACAGCCTGAATTGGAAGTCTCCAAATTCTGAATCCCTCAGGCACCCAGTACAGCCTTCATGGAGATGTATAGGCTCCAGAGCAGATACGGAATTCAGACATGTCTCTGATCTGAATTTCTTGTGACTGATTCCAGGGGGCTACTTTTAGCATGTAGGTTTTGTGGAGTGCTTGGTGAGGATGCTTTGTTCCTGCTGTTGGCTATGTAGGGGAACCTAGACATCCAGTTAATTTCTTGGGACCAAGCACTTCATACTTCTGTGTTGCATAAACACAGAGCACCTACACGTTCTTTTAGATTTCACCTGAAAATCCTATATAAGGGTTTCCAATATATTTTTCCTAACTTTCTCTCTTAAACAAACCTTCTCCTAACAACCCTTTGTAGTCCTTCCTTTGTAGCAGTCAACATGTAATGATGAATGGAACAACTTCTCTCACCCATGGAGATGTACTCCTCAATCTGAAAAACTTAAGGTATTTTTGAAAAAGAAAAAATCATGAAACCCCAGATTCTTGAAAACAGTTTAGGCACGTAGTTCTCCATCAAAGAATTTATGCACTTAACTCCTGTTGATTTTACAGAACTCAGCCTGAAACTCTTTTTAAAACTCTCAACACCTAAACTGACAAGAAAAGCCAGGACAACAAGAAGAAAGCACCATTATCCCTACTTCACAGATGGGGAACCAAGACAGAGAATGATCAAATACTTTGGTCAGACTCATACTAGAAGTGTAACAAAAACTAAAAACTGACCCTTTCCTATTATTTTGTTCTTTTCTGAATACCATCTCTACTGCCTTTGTTTTCTCAATAAAACACAATTTAGCTTACAAAGCAATCTTACTCTACCAGTCTCATGGCTCCTGAATATTCTATTTTCTTCCCTTACTGTCTGTAGGTTTAGCCATAATTTCAGGATTATTATTTTTACAGCAGTCTTTTACAGACAGGAAAAGCATAAGCTGTAAAGAGTAAAATTTTAACGTTTGAAAGTTAGAATTTACATTAGAACTTGAAAATTGCTCTTGAAATATGATGGAAGATCATCTCTATCAAATATCAAGCCCAACTCCACAGTCATTATTGTGCTATAATAATTGTAAATATTGTTTTTACATATCATAGTCATGAAATATAAAGTCCAGTTTCCTACCTAAAGGATTCATGTGTGCGAGGAAGATTTTTGTTCCTCTCTTTCATGAATGTCAGATCACTTGATAATCTGCAAGAGAAAAAAATTCCAGCATTAGTATATTACTGGAAGTATCACTACTTTGTTCTTAAAACATAAAGAGCAACAAAAAGACTCTTTGTATTAGCTGATTCAAATACTGATGGTTTAAGTCAATACATTTAAGCAGTGAGAGCAATAGCGACTACAGTAAAATACTGTGTTACTGGACACTCTTTCCTTTATCTGTTTCAATAAAAGCACAAAATTTTGTAGCAACTTAGGAGGCAGTTTAGATTTACCAGTAAACTGTGCCAGGCTATGCAATTAAAGGCTAATCACCATCTACACAGCGGCTGCGACAGGATCAGATAAAAACTGACGAGGTCGGGGGAGGAACCCTAGCAGCCTAGCCAGTGAAAATGGGCTGCAGGGAATCGGCTATGCCTAAGACTACCAAAGTACAGTCAGATCATTGTCCCTTGTGTGGAGCCCATCAGGCGGAGCCAACCAACCAAACCTCCTTCCCCGTATGACTCACAGACTGAAGGAGGTATAGCACTCATGAAGGGATGCAGGGGGGAACGAATTTGGGGAGGAAAGGAAGGGATCAAAGGGGACTGGGGAGAAACAAGCATGGGGAAATAAGGTGAAAAGGGGAATAAAGGGGACAGTTAAGTGTAAACTGGTGGCTTGTCTGACTGAGATGTGTGCCTGATCACAATAGTCAACCCTATATCCTCATTAAGTCCTATTGTTAACTGTCTTCTCTCTGGGTGTGCTCTGTTCTGAGTGGGTACATTTGGATGCTAGTGAACTTTCAGCTGGATTAGCCAGTGGGGAGGGGGGCTGCAAACCTCCGGGCTCATATGCAACTCCCCTGCAACTGGGGAAACCAGAGGATCTGGGGCCAGCTACTAGCGTGATCCCTTTTTTTGCGCAAATACACAGATACACGTGTAAATGTATACATTGCAGCTTTGTTGATGTGTGTGGCCTCTGTGTGTGTTTATTGTGTCTGTGCACCCACCCATCCGGAGCAGCTGCTCAGCTTTGCTCCTGGCAGAACCTGCTGATACGGACCTGTAGCAGCCTCATCTCTACGGGGCTACTTGATTCAGCTGCCTCTAACAGACTGAAATTAAATGTTTTACCAAAAAAAGCTGCTATGTTTAACTAGCTGTTCTTTGTCATCCCATCTGAATACACTACGCTGTGAAGAAATAATTTGGATGAGCTTCAACAGCAACTTCTCTGCCAGAGCAAGAAAAACTATACATTAAATTACTAACTTTGAAATTACTAACTTCATCATGCTATTTCTTACAAAAACATCTCTCTTTAAACAACGGGAAACAAAGTAGAATATTTTTGCAACTAACATTAAGAATGGTCTGCATCGCCTGGAGACCAGGTGGCAAGCCATATTTATGCAGTTACCAGGATATCCTTTTGTTTGGCTCTATTTCAGTAAAACTAATGAGAACAATAAAAAATACCATGAATTGGCAGCTAGACATCATGATTATAGAGGATCAGACTTAATTGAGTGTGATAAATGGTTTCCTTTTTATGTGCATATATAAAATGGTATAGATAAAATACAACTGACTATGGCAGAAATAATGTTTGCAGTGAAGTTACTCAACCATGACATAAGGTGAAATGTAGGTTAAAGATGGAGCTCAATAAGTGCTCCCTGTTTTAGAGAGGACAGAAATCTGGTTGTCAGTGTGCAGGCTAGGGACTCAGTTTGACTCAAGATTGGCTAAATAGAAGAATTCTCCCAAAATACAAGCATCCTTGTAGATCTAGATAACTTCACAGAGACATTTTAAAGCTTACACAATTGTTTCACATTTAAAAGGAAGAGAAAATACATGGTTATGCATGGTTCTAAGAGAAAATGCATGGTTATGATCACTAAATAAAAATAAACTTTCCTCTACTTTTTCTGATTTCTACTACTTGGTACTAAATCAAAACATACAGTTCTGTCCTACCAGCAAATTTTATTCTGCTTTCATGACTGCTTTCATCAGGAGGTGATATGATGAACTGGTTACGCATCCCTACATAATATGACTGACATAAAATGGTTTTTACCAAAGCTACAATAGTGCCATAAGCACTGGCTTGTTCGTATCAGTGATTGGAAAGGATCATAATAGAATTGACCTTACCTCCTGCATTAACCAGGACAATGACTCTTACCCAAGTATTTCTACATCAAGTAATCATTATTCAAATCATATTTATTATGATAGTCCTGAGAACAAAGATAGAATCCCACTGTCTTAGGTATGGTACAAAGATGAGTTCCTGCTCTTAAGAACTGAAAATGTAAAAAACCAATTAATAATACAGGGTGGAAGAAAGAGATACAACAAGCAGGTCAAAACTTGATTTTTTTTTTTTTGTTTGAAACTAAAGATCATTTTCATTGCAAAATATTTTCAAAATATTCCATAAAATGGAAACTGCCAATGAAGAATCAGTTTTAGAAAATTCACTTCAGAATGTAATTTCAGAATGTCACAAATTCTTTTTCAACCAAAGCCAATGCATGCAAAAAATTTCAATTTCAATTTCAAAATTCCAAAATGAACAAGTATCACCAAAAATCAACATAAGACATTTTGTTTTGAAATTTTCCAGTAAAACATTTTGTGAAATCTAAGCAAATATTGCGGTTTTATTATTACTTTTTTTTCCCCAAAGAAAACACACTGTGATGAAAAAAATTTTATAATCTTTAATTATACACACAATTCAATGCACAAAATGTCTTGCTATTTTGACATTTCAGGAGGAAGATGCTGGTGCAGAGGTGAGGAAGTTTATTGTGGAGAGACTAAAATGAGCAAAACTTTACAGGAAGCAAAGGAACAGGACTCTGTAAAAGGAGTAAACGGAACACAGTAATGGAGAAAAGTGTGAAAGGTTTATGGAGTGAACCTGAGGGAAAGAGACAACGAGGAGGGACACAGAAGGGGAAAGAACAAATAATCTGTTGGCACTGGGCAGTAAGGGTCGGATAAAGTTATCATTTTGAATGTATTCCAATATCCCTTTTGCGTTTCAAAGCTCCATCCACTGGATGCTACCCCCAAATAGCCTTTTCTTTCACTGGGTTGGGTGGAGGACGGGCATCTTCTGAATCCTAGTGCCTGCAAGCATCAGTAGGGTAATGCTGAAGAAACCTGTGACCTTAGCTCTAGCACAGTTTCTTTATTCCCTCTCACTGAGACAGTCCATTTTGGCTGAGCCTGTGTCTGTAGTCTCTCTTCAAAGCTTTATGACTGTGGTAAGACCATAACAGAAAGAACCTGGCTGCAGGGGAATAAATGTTCTTGTTCAATCACAAATATGCTCTGTAATTAACAGTATCAGTGGGAGCAGAGAAAACTATTGGGACAAATAACTGTTTTCTGTTTCCGCATTCTCTTTTTCAGGAGGTTGTAAAAGTAGCTGTTTCATTGTCTTTTTCTGACTACATGTACATTTACACTTGAATGGCTTAAGTGACTGTAGAGTTACTCTGCAAAAGAACAGAATTACCAAAAATTACTACTCCGATCAAACTGATAACAAACACTTAGTGTCCTATTATTTGTGAACTTGAACATTTCTTAAATATATTCCCTGAGCTTCAAAGCCGTTGATAAAAGAGCTTTGTGATTGCACGCTAAAGGCTACCACTACTGCCATACACAGATCAAGTGCCACACTGGTTAGCTAAAGGAATGAAACAAAGTTATCCTGGTCATTTAAAACTGAGGGAAAAATACTTTCTTACAATTATTTGAGAGTAATTTCTGACAATAATGGGAATAAAACAACATTTAACCTTCAGCCTTCACTTCCCTGAGGTTACAATAATTAATCTTTTGGCACTTCTAACCTAAAGCATTATACTCCATTTAATACAGAAATACGTGGATATGCAGAGAAGTATCTCTGTCCTGCTTAGCTCTAATCTTGGTGGCATTTTGTAGATCTCCTCCAGTACCTAATTCCTGCGTAGACTAGTGTTAAACATGTTTTGTAAACAGATTACTTTCTACAGGTGTTTACACAGGTGGCATTAATCTCTAATGTCACTAAAAACTACACAGCTTCCTTATGAGTGTCTCATTACAGAAAGACAAATGTTCAAACTACTCTGAATTTTCTACTGCCAAATCAGTAACAGTATCAATACTGCTGTATCACAACCCTGTTAAGTTCCACATAGATGCTCATCTTCCAGCAAAAATATCTTTGTTTAATTACAGATTTGCACTGGAAGAATACTGAAGCTCTTAAAAGCTTCAGTATTCATTCTGAAGGAACTGAATTCACTCTTTGATCGGAATTACGAATTTCCCTTCTAATTTCTTCACAATGAATACATAAACTGCAAGAAGTATAGCACTAACCTGATCTAGCCCCCATCTTCATCCCAGGCTGCTATTCCTTGGAGATTCTCAGTCATGGTGGATTGTGTTTTGGATTTTTTGTTTGTTTTGCAGTATAAGGAAATGACCCTGAGGTTGCAGACTGTGAGACTTTTATGTACTTGTTTACAGAATAAAGACTTACACTGCAATCTCTGGAGGTTGAAGGTAAATTTATTAATGTATTCATTCATTAACCCATTCATTCATTAACTCCCTTGCTCTGTTTCTTAGAAACTGCAAGGACAATATTGGGTCTCCTACTGATGAATGCATTTCTAACAGGTAATATCTGCATCTCTGAGAGAGTAAATAAAACGTGTGTCAAGAAACTAGCTGAAGAAATTAATTTTGCAAAGTGAGAGAAATCCTTATTATTGTGCAGCAAAGGCAAACAAAGGGCTCCACAAATAAAGATTAACCAAATATGGGATATTAGGTTTCGGATGATGGATAGTGTTTAGTTTTAACAAACTAAGGATGTAAGAATGCCTCTCTCTTACCTCTGCTGTAACACCAAATATGTCCTATTAGATCTAACACGAATGTTTTAGTTCCACCTGCTCCTCTGTGGAGTTTACACACTTCCTGGTCAAATAACAAAGAAATAGCTACTAAACAGAATTTGAAGAAGAAAAGCTTTCAAGGAATAAAAAAATATATTCTGTACTAGAGCAAAACCTACTTTAACACTTCTCTTTAGTACATTCCTGTTATTTGGTGGAAAAAGACTCACAATGAAATAAAGGACTTTTGGTTATAGCATGTATTGATGCATCCGGCTACATCTGTTTTTTCCATAAATGTTCTTGATTCACTGTTTATTGTATAGCTTCAGTGGCTGTGAAATTTCTCCTTTGCACTCAGTCTCAGACTGGACCTATGGTGTGTATGATAATTATCAAGTTTTATAAGTCTTATTATACTGGGTAATGACCTCATCTTGGAACACTGGAGTCAACATTGGAGTCCTCTGCCTTTGAAAGGGCATGCTTTTTCAAGATTATAAAACCACCATCCAGTTTAGGGGCCAAAGGGAAAGGTATGAAGGTGGGGTGTGGCAGTGGTCAATTCAGAACTGCTTGCAAGCAAAACCATCTGATTTTCATCTAAAAGAAAACTCTGATGAAAATTCAAAAGTTTCAATAACTGCAGTGCCCTGGTTTCATCTGGGATAGAGTTAATTTTCTTCCTAAAAGCTGGCATAGTGCTGTGTTTTGGATTTGGTATGAGAATAATATTGATAACACACATGTTTTAGTGTTGCTAAGCAGTGCTTCCACTAAACCAAGGACTTTTCAGCTTCCCATGCTCTACCAGGGGCACAAGAAGCTGGGAGGGGGCACAGCCAGGACCACTGACCCCAACTGGCCACAGGGCTATTCCATACCACCTGATGTCACGCTCAGTATATAAACTGGGGGAGCTGGCTGGGGGGGCAGCGATCACTGCTCGGGGATGGGCTGGGCATCAGTCAGCGGGTGGTGAGCAATTGCATTGTGCATCACTTGTTTTGTATATTCTTTTATCCTTATTATTATTATTTTCTCCTCCTTTGCTGTCCTATTAAACTGTCTTTATCTCAATCCATGAGTTTTCTCCCTTTTACCCTTCCGATTCTCTCCTCCATCCCACTGGGAGGGAGGGTGAGCGAGCAGCTGTGTAGTGCTTAGTTGCCCACTGGGTTAAACCACAGCATGCAGGTAGGCAGAGATGATGTTTTATGCCCAAGGATCTGAAATGTCAGATCTGCATGTTTTAATCGGACAAAAGCTATCTCACAAAAATGTCAAAAAAGAATATGTGAAGGTAATAAATCTGAAATATCGGTGACATTTCTTTTAGAACTATTTGACATTTACAAAGAATCAAAGAAAAGGCATAAGCATCAGGAACTTTCATGCTTGCCCTCTGTATGGTAGACTTCATGGTAAATTGCAGCAAACTAGTAAATTTTACTAACAGCTGAAATAATTTTAAGCATGGTAATTCAGATCACTAGAAATCAACTATCAGCCTAATTAACATCAACCCATTTTGTTTTCTGTCCCATTACAATCAACTTTAATTAGTAATTTTTTGAAGGTACCCAGTTATCCAGTCAAATCTCAAATGGTAAAAACATGTATTTTGCATTTAATTCACTTTATTTCTTCCACAATCCCTGAAATAACCACCTTATGCTGACATTTATGAAAAGGCAGGAGGAAAAAATGCCATAACTGTGGGTTTTGCTTTAGGTAATAACAACACAGGCTTTTAAATCCTTGCTTATGTAAAGCCTGACCTTTTCACTTGATATAAAAGTCATTTTTCTTGAAACTTGGATCCACACCTTCAGTCATTATTGTTACCTGCATCCTTTCAAGTTGCCTTTTCAGTGATGACTTTTATGGTCATACGCCTGCATCTTCTTGGCTGCACACCCTAGGTAGCAGCATGTTTTGTATAATCTAAATGGAAAAATCATTGAAGAATAACACAACCATGTTTTAAATTACTCTCTTAATTCAATCCTTGAGTTGCTCCATTGACAGTATGCTGAATATGTGATCTGACACTGTTTAATAGATACTGGCACCAGACTTTCTGATCCAATTCAGACTGTTTAACTGGGCATGGTAGGAACCTTGAACCAATACAGTCAGATCTCCATCCCACTTAAGGTCTTCTTCCACTATTAGAGCCCCAAGAACCAGCCAAGAAAGTGGGTAAAAGAGGCACCTTTCCTTCCTCCTCCCTGGAGTTTTGCCCAGGTGCAGCTCAGAGAGTGTAGGGGACTCAGCTTGTGAAGTTGCTATCTGGATGGAGAACAGGTTTTGAGGGTTGGCTCCAGGTGGTCTTTCAAGACAGCGCAAATAGAAATAGGACCTTAAGAGGGCAAATTAGTTGCAGACAATACGGATGGGTAATTGAGGCATTTTGAAATCTTTAGATGTAAACATACATTTTAGAAATAACTAGACTGAGTCATAGAAGTCCACTGGGTTATATATACTGTTTTTCTGGTTTTTTTGCTCAGTTTTCTTCAAACTGATTTTTATCTCACTTTCAGAGCCCTAGCTACATTTAATCATTTACTCTCTTCATTTACATAGCTACTTTCTGTGAAGCACGCTGACTGGTACAAAAACTACTAGCTGTTCGATAATACAGATCAATTCTTCTTCATAGAAGAAAGCTGCTGAATAACATACACTAAGGACACACTCCATTCACCACCTCTGCAATGCTCCTAAACTGCTTCAGATGCCTACTGCCAGTGAAGCAGTGTGCCAATGCAAACCTCCTTTCTCTGTTCTGGACTATTAGTGTGAGCTACTCAGTACAGGCACCCAGAATCACACAGACTGAGAGTCACAGGCGTACAGATCTGAACACACAACCACCAACCTCATGTATGGATATGTTACTGCCCTTTGACAAACTGTAAGTGCAGTCAGCATGCTGTGTTATCCTATACAGACAAGAGACAGCAATGCCTCAGTTGTTGGAAGGTTAAATAAGCACAGTAACATTTAGCCACTTCTCACAGCCTGTTTTGCCTTTGATATGAAAAACAAATCAAGAGGACAGTTTTTTTAACAGAGATTTCTGGTACATTCCTCCTCCAGTGGTGCAAAAGAATACTGGTTCTGCAAGTCATTGATGTACATTGCATTTCAAAATCTACTCCACTATTTCAGTTTCCAGCTCTAATTTAATTGCTCAACTCTTTAACTGCTTAAACAAAATTCATTCTCTGAAAGGTGAAACTGGTACTTGAAAATACTGATGTATGCATAGAAGCATATGAAAGGAAAAGGTCACAGGATCTTTTTTAGGTCTCAAAAACTCTGACTTGAGCAAGAGTGCTTATTTTTCATACCTGCATATACCTAGAATAGTTTCACAATTATGTGTATACAACAGTATACAAAACCAGAAAATCTCCAAATCCACAAGTGCACAATAATGACCATGTTGCTATACAACGTATGACCATTTATTCTTAGCTTATTTAAGCTTAAGCTTACTCCTTTTCATTTTAATAATGTCTTGAATCCCTTCTCCTTCAAATAACTTATTATATTTTAAAATGTAAACAAATGCTTTGATTCCTTTTATAGGATCACATACTGAGCAGATACTCTTGTGAGACTAGATATACGTGAATATTTTCTTTGAGCATAGTATTAAACGTCTGTTATATGTCAATGATGTATGCATGGGACAACTGCAAATAGCAGATGCAAGAAGAAAGCAGTCTTGAGATCCTTTATGTGGCAAAGGCAAGATTCTACTGAGGAAAAGGCTGTTGAGACCACCGGTGTTTCAGGAATCATTTGTTATCTTACTTTTTTGTGTGATGGATTATCATTAATACTACATTTTCTTTACATGCTCCACCTCTGATAATTTCACCTATGGAAGCTCACTCACTCTCATGAGAATTTCACAGGCCAGACAGATCTATTTTTTGGTGTTATTACCAAGCATAATTGATATGGTATGTTCATACTTCACAAGGCTCAGCAATCAAGCACATGGCCTTAGTCTTTTACTGTGCTGTCTGTATGAATCTCTTCACTGTTTTGAGAATCCTATTGATCTGAACTTACTTTCTGAGATTTCTCAGTCTTCTCTGTTATGAACAGATTGGGAGTTAAACACTGCTTCATTTAAATTTTTCTTTAACCCTAAGTATCGTAGCATCTGAGGATTTTTTTTAACATAGAACCTAAAAAATACGAATAGCTACATGTAAAATATAATATTAAGTGGAGTCTTAAACAGTATAGGACACTAAATAAACGGATGTGAATTTTTGAAAAATGTTACAGAATGATTTCTGATTAGACACAATTCTTGCACAAATTCTTCAGGAAGCAAGCATTTTCCTGCAGGAATCTGAAGGCTTAGTAGCAGCTTCTCAAGGTCAGTTTTCCTATGGAATTAAATTCACTAGCATACACTTTGATATGAAATCAATTTTATTTCACTGAATTCATGCATTTTTGCCATTCAGTGAAGTAAATATTTATATGTAATCAATCAATTACTAGAAACTAAACAGGATAGGAAATAGTTCGTGCTTTTGGTACCATGACAGGGCAAATACCCTAGATTACAGGCTGAATGCATCAACTGGATATTTAAACAATCAGCAGGAAGCACTGCTAGCACCAGTAATGTCATAATCTCAAAAAACACTGCAGAAATACAGAGGGTAACTGTTAAAATCAGAGGCATTTCTGGAGACTGTGTGGAGGAGATATTGGTAGGAATCTCCATTGGTTCAAAGGCTTTAAAACAAGGCTCTCAGTTTAGAGACTTGCTGCTGCTGTGTAAGACCTGATACTATTTTTACTTTCCTCAGTGAAAGCATAGGTTCTGGAGCACAAATCTGTGGATAAAAGGAGGAAAAAAAAAATGTAAAGAGCAGAGAATCATGGAGGACACCAAGCCTTCCAGGTACCATGCAAGAGGCAGGGAAGATTGACATATCACAAAGCAGGTGTATGTTCTGCTGATGAAGAGGGAGAATTAGAACTCAGCTCCCAGGTTCTGCTCCCATCCCTGCCAATTGCTTAGTCTCTGACATCTCGGACATCTCTTGCCTACCTGCAAAATGGGCAAACACTAAACCTCACTGAGATGTGTTATCTTTTAAACTACACCTATAATTTTCATGTTGATTGATACTAATGTTTCCAAGATACTCTGATGACTTTAGAATGAAGGGATTATTCATAAGCAGAATTATTGCTAGTAGTGATTTCATTGTAAAGAATTTAAAAAAAATATCCAAGTGGCAGGAATTTTAGTAAACATTTCAAAGGATCACAGAATGGATGAGGTTGGAAGACTTTCAGAGATTGTCTAGTCCCACCCCACTGCTCAAAGCAGTGTCAACTAAGCAGGCTGCACAGGGTCATGTTCAGTTGGGTTTTGAGTATCTCTAAGGATAGCAATTCCACAACCTCAGTCCATTGTTTGACTGCCCTCACAGTAAGTAAGTGTTTTCTTATGTTTAAAGGGATCTTCCTTGTCCTGGTTTCAGCTGGGATAGAGTTAATTTTCTTCCTAGTAGCTGGCATAGTGCTGTGTTCTGGATTTAGAGAATAATGCTGATAACACACTGATGTTCTAGCTTTTGCTGAGCAGTGCTTACCCTAAGCCAAGGACTTTTCAGCTTCTCATACTGCCCTGCCAGTGAGGAGGCTGGAGGTGCAAAAGAAGCTAGAAGGGGACACAGCCAGGACAGCTGACCTCAACTGACCAAAGGGATATTCCATAACATATGATGTCACACTGAACAAAAAGAAAATTAGGGGAGCTGGCTGGGGGGCAGTGTGGCCGCTGCTTGGGAGCTGGCTGGACATCGGTCAGCAGGTGGTGAGCAATTGCATTATGCATCACTTGTTTTTGTATAGGCTTTGATCATCATTATTATTTTCCCTTCTTTTTCTGTCTTATTAAAGTATCTTTACCTCAGCCCACAAGTTTTACCTTTTTTCTGATTCTCTCCCCTGTCCCACTAGCGGGGAGTGAACAAACAGCTGTGTGGTGTTTAGCTGCCTGCCAGGTTAAGCCACAACATTCCTATACTTCAGTTTGTGCTCACTGTATCTTGTCATTTCCCTGAATCCCACTGAGAAAAGCCTGTCTCCATCTTCTTTACTTCCCCCATCAGGTATTTACACTGATAGATGCAATTCCCCCAAGCTGTCTTGTCTCCTGGCTGAACAGTCCCAGCTCTCTCAGCCTCTCCTCATGGAAGATATTCTCCAGTCCCTTAATTATCTTAGTGGTCTTTTGCTGGACTCATTCCGGTATGCCCATGTCTATTTTCTACTAGGGAGCCCTGAACTGGACACAGCACTCTAGGTGCTTTAAACTCAAGACTGTCTAACCCCTGAAGACAACACTTGAAAACAAAGCTAAAATATATAATTAATTCCATTCATTGAGAAAGGAAGAGATTATGAGGCCAGCTCTGAGCAGAACTTTGCGTTAGAGCTCTGCTATGCTCATTTTCCACCAGTGAATATGTATAAGAACTGGCACTGAGGTTCAGGAAATTCTGGTTCTAATCCTGAATCTCTTTTTATTTTCTTTTATATGATAGTTTTCCATTAGCCAAAATCTGATTCCTTTCTAGAGGAACTGTGTGCATAACAAAAGCAGCAGCCAATGACCAAATTCCTTTACAAACCACTTTATTTTTGACTTTACAGCCAAACCATTAAATAAGTCATATAAATTCTCAACCTGGGAACAAACTGTCATTCTTCAGAAAGTTCATCTGTTTGTGTTTGGCTAACTGCATGGAAAATAAAAGCTTTGTAATTTCTTGATATTTTTTTCTCTCTCTACATTAGCATTCAGATTGGGAACCCCTAACAAGAATTTTATGCCTGGCATTTCTGTATGAGTGACATTTTCAGTGACTGCAAGAAAATTACATCTGAAATTACACTCCAGAACATTTTAATGATTATCACTTTACAAAAATCTCACAGTGACAGCGCACTTCTCATTACTGAGGAACATGAGTCTTTGTTCTTTTTAACATCTACAAAATATGCAGGTCTGTGTTTTTCCTGCAGCTTTACTTATACAACTATGACACTAAAACCCAGAAAACCTCCTACTTATATGATGATAGCAGTACTAGGTTATGAAGTCTGGGTGGAGTACCTAAGGACATTGTGAATCCAGGATATGGGCTCTGAGCCAGATATGACTATGGCAGCACAGAGGAAGAAAATACTCATCCCGGGTTTTGTAATGATTTATGTGCCATTGTCATGGTTTAACCCCAGTCGGCAACTAAGCACCACACAGCTGCTCACTCACCCTCCTTCCCCCAGTGGTATGTGGGAAGAGAAGCATAAAAAAAAAAGTAAAAGCCACGGGTTGAGATAAAGGCAGTTTAATAGGACAGAAAAGAAAGAGAAAATAATAATAACAATAATCAAAGAATATACAAAGCAAGTGATGCACAATGCAATTGCTCACCACTGCTGACCAATGCCCAGCCAGTCCCCGAGCAGCGATCACTGCCCCCCGGCCAACTCCCCCAGTTTATATNCAACTCCCCCAGTTTATATACTGAGCGTGATGCCATATGGTATGGAATAGCCCTGTGGCCAGTTGGGGTCAGCTGTCCTGGCTGTGCCCCCTCCCAGCTTCTTGTGCACCTGGCAGAGCATGGGAAGCTGAAAAGTCCTTGGTTTAGTGGAAGCACTGCTTTTTAACTAAAAACATTAGTGTGTTATCAACATTATTCTCATACCAAATCCAAAACACAGCACTATAGCAGCTACTAGGAAAAGAATTAACTTTATCCCAACTGAAACCAGGACAACCATCCTTTTTCTTAAGCCAGGAGATGAGGTTTGAATCACAGACAGCTGGTATGAAACAGCTATTTTCAAATAGTTACATTCTACACAGTGGTACTGACCTATGTTGATGGTGCCAGGGTGTGATGAGTAGCTTAGAGACATTGCTTAACTCTTATACACTCAGTTGCATCAAACATTTCTTGGCCACTGCTAACACTTTGTGCTCTTCAATATAGTAAGTCTGTAATTTTGTGAGAACAAAAGCTCCATCAGGAACAGTTTTGCAATACAGAGTCAACAGGAGTTAAGTTCTAAACCATGGCACTAACACATTATTAAAGCTGAGACCAGCCTGGAAAACCCCCATGTTTTTCCAAGAGCAGTGGAACTAATAAAGCCTGATTTTCTAAGAACTTTTTTCACCCTGCCACTGTAATACCAGCTTCCTCCTTCCTGACATCCTCTATGATACTCCATTGGCCAAGAGACCGAAAGGCTATGGCTGGACTGGAGATAAACTTGTGCTGATGGGGTGGCTTCTACACAAGTTGACTTAAATGGCCTGCATACATATGCTAACAGTCTAATGGGCTTTTGCCAAATGGAATGCAATATTGACTAAATTCTGCACAATTTTCCTTTCACTTGAGGAGAAATGCTAATTAGGATCTCTCCTTTCCATTCATTTGACAATTTTCAGAAAAATTGTATGTTTCTATTATCTTTGGGAATTCTAACCTCTTTTAAATATTATTTATAATGGGCAACAGGATAATACAGTATGGGAAGGAATGGGTCCTATAGATTGTGAGATCAGTTAGCCTCACTTCCTTAGTAAACCAAGAGTAGTTTCACGTATCAAAATCTTCAGTGACTCTTTTGTACTTTTAGAGCAATTTTAATTTCATTTTCCTGGCAAGTCTGTAACAGCATTTCTGTTCACTCTGAGCATGCAGTTCTCTTTTATGGGTTGCTCCCTGAGCAAACAGGGCATCGGCTTTTAAAAAAAATGTGGACTAAAAATTATTGCCTCACTTGGATAAAAATAGACCTGTTTGATCACTTGCCTAGAAACCAGGAGGCATAAGTTAAATTATCATCTCATCCTAGGGAAACTCAATCCCAAATCTCTTCTTTCTTATGGCACAGAGTAATCTGGGCTAGAATTATTCTCTACCCCTCATTTCCATTCTGACTATGAAAGCAAGGGTTACAGGGACAGAAAAAAATATAACCAGGACAGAATGTGACCATAGCTTAGTGTTTAGGGTACTTGGTTGGGAAAGAATGAGGTTTCCTTGCTCCTTGCCCAAATTTTCTGTTTACTGTGCAGTGGCTGCTTAATATAAAATACATGAAGAGAACTGGTGGGCAGGAAACACAATATTTTAGAATAGCAACACAAAGGAATGTGCAAGACAGTCTGGATCTGAATTCAGATGTGAGAAGTGATTTGCTGCTTAACTGACAGGGTGGTTCAGTCTTCTACAGTAGTTAAGGAAGAATGTGAGAAAGAAAGGATTAGGGTAACTAATCAGGAACTGTCCTTGAGCCCTGTCTAGCGTGCTCTGTTGGTGACAAATTCAGAATGAAATGTCAGAGCGACAGGCCAATATATTTGTTTGGACAAAAGGTAAAAGGAAAGGTTTGGAGATGTATATCATGAGTAGTCACCACAGAGAAGATAGATGGAGCTGTTGACTCAGATGAGATTCAAATGAGATGCGGAATAAGATGTGGAGGGAGAATGAAAGAGGATCAAGAGTAGATCCCTGCAGAGAAAGAACAGCAAAGACATGCTGTGGTAGTCAGGAGAATTATGGAAGACAGAGATGAAAGGAAAACTTTTATGTCTCCTGTAATGTGTGTGTCTGTATACGCCTGCATGCAGAAGGGAGGGGAGGCTGAGGAAGAAGAGAAGACAGTTGTAGAGGAAACCAGACAAAGCAACTCGTCTTTTGCAAATTTTTTTTAGAGAGAAATCAATTAACAATTTGATACTTCACAAGCTGCATATTAGATAGTGCAAGTTTGCATCGGAGGGCTTGTAGAGTTACCATCCTTGGAGACCAATATTAGCCAACCACCTGTGTTTGTCTAATTAGACATACAGAAGCATGTATTTGTTTAACTTTCCATTCAAAAGAAAGGTTCTAAAACAGCCTTGAAGAACAAATCAATGGTATTTGCCTGAATAGAAGCAAGAAAGCCAAAAAAGCTAGTTCACCTTAACTCTAGACATGCAACAGCTGTTGAACTTGGGAAAGTGAAAAACCAAATACAACATGTTTGTTTAGAACTCCATGAAATGCTGTGAACATTTTGAGCTACCTAGTATGTTGTAAACAAACCTGCAAGATTTATGGTTAGGAAATATAGTATCCACATATTCTCCTGCATGTGTTAATTACACTGAGCTAGATGTGGCAGGTAAATCTTACTGCCAAGACTAAAAAGACCAGTTAAGTACAAGGTAGTGAAGTTTTACATCTTAATGGGGGCATGGCTAGTAAAGAATTCAAAAAGCAGAGATAACTGTGTGGGACATGCACGCAGGAATCATTAAATTCAGCAAATGCTGCACACAGAAAGAGACAATGCGTCTGTATGGAAGCAGATTGTACGAAATGCACTAAAAATAGAAAACAAATGCAGTAGAAAGATCCAGCAGGATCACCTAAATTTCACGGGACCTATTAAGGTTAAGTAGAACAGCACAGAACCACAGAATCAAAGAATAATTCAGATTGGAAGGGAGCTTGGGGGATTGATGCGTTATGGCCTGGACAAGTGGTCTGTGCAGTGGGTGGGGAATTGGCTGACAGGCTGCACCCAAAGGGTGGTGGTAAATAGCTCTTTTTCAAACTGGCATCCCATCACAAGTGGGGTCCCCAAGGCATCGATATTGGGCCCAACGTTATTCAGTATCTTCATAAGTGATCTGGATAACAGGGTCAAGTGTAGCCTGATGAAGTTTACAGATGACACCAAATTGAGAGGGGAAGTAGACACTCTGGAAGGGAGAGTCACACTGCAGGAAGATCTGGATAGGCTGAAAGAGTGGCCTAACAAGAACCTTATGAAGTTCAACACAGACAAGTGTAAGGTCTTGCACCTGGGAAAACACAATCCAGGAGTGCAGCACAGACTGGGATCCACCTGGCTGGAGGGCAGCTCTGTGGAAAGGAACCTGCGGGTCCTGGTGGACGGGAAGCTCAGTATGAGTGAACACTGTGCTGCTGCGGCCAAGAAGGC